>CM042167.1:1972432-1997432 GCA_023376005.1 Doryteuthis pealeii
GAATAAAATCTGATAGAAGAAAGAATTAAATTAAAAAAATGAGGAATATAAAGAAAAAAGAAACTGAACACAAGAAACTGAAAGGAAATATGAAGAAGAAGAAAAGAAGAAAAAGAAAAAATATAAAGAAAAAAAGAAAGAGAAATGAAAAAGAAATAAAAAAGAAATATAAAGGAAGAAAGAAAAGAATAATAAAGAAAAAGAAGAGAATAGAAAAAGAATAAAAAGGGAATATAAGAAAGAAAGAGAAGAAAGAAGAAAAAAGAAAGAAATATAAGAAAAGAAAGAGAAATAGAAAGAAAGAAATGAAAAGAAAGATAAAAATAAGAAGAAAGAAAGAAAGAAAGAAAGAAAGAAATAATAAGAAAAAGAAAGAGAAATAGAAAAAATAAAAGGGAAATAAAGAAAGAAAGAAAGAAGAAGAAAGAAAGAAAGAAGAAAGAAATAATAAAGAAAAGAAGAAAATAAGAAAGAATAAAAAGAATATAAGAAAGAAAAAAGAGAAAGAAAAATAAGGAAAAGAAGAGAAATAGAAAGAGAAATAATAAGGAAAATATAAAGAAAGAAAGAAAGAAAAAGAAAGAAAGAATATAAAGAAAACAAAGAGAATAGAAAAAAGAAATAAAAAGGAAATAAAGAAATAAGAAAGAAAAAAAAAGAAAAAAGAAGAAAAAGAAAGAAATAGAAAGAATGAAAGGAAATATAAAGAAAGAAAGAAGAAGAAAGAAATAATAAAGAAAAAGAAAGGAAATAGAAAAAGAAATAAAAGGATATAAAGAGAAGAAAGAAAGAAAAAAGAAGAATAAAGAAAAGAAAGAAAAGAAAAAAGAAATGAAAAGGGAAAATATAAAAAAGAAAGAAAGAAAGAGATAAAAAACGCCTTCAAACAGCTAGAGTGTTCAAAAGTGGCAGTTGATTTTTCAGCTGGCACGCGTAGCGTTTTTTTTTTTTTTTTTTAGGGCAAGGAGCCAGAACGCATTTAGCGTAATACCGCGAGGGAGTTCGAACTCACTTACTTCGATGTCACATCCAGAACTTTAGCCACTACGCCATAAGGTCCCCCCCCCCGACATCTGCTTGTGTTCAATTCAGTTTACGATAAGATTGTCATCGATAATATACCAATCCCAAGTGCAACCTGATTCTTTGTGCTAAGTTACACGAACATTTGCTTTGAGACCATTGTTGATGAATTACTATATTTACAGTTACTGATAAGAAAAAAAATCAGCTTTGTTTAATTTTGTACAGCACAAAACTCATCTCTGTTTTTAATGAGATTTATTTGCCATTTTTCTTTTTTTAAATTTGAAACCTCCCTTGTGGCGCCAGTAATCACGTCTTTACGATTAACTACCAAAGAGAGTAAAAAACAAAATCACTTTTGAGAAATTTGAGCACAGATTAAAAAAACAAACAAAAAAAAAGATTATGTTTTTAATCAATAAAATAACAATTTTAATAATAATATTAATAATAATAATAGTATTACATGTCTTCGTATTACTTACCCAAAGACTGGCCGCCGGTCGGCTGGCGTAGAATGCACTGACTGCACCTCTGCAGAGGGGTAACTCCCCCAATGGGCCACCTGTTGGCCGTAGTGGCGACCATGATGTTAGATAGAGCCCAAGTGCACTGAGCAGTCCATGAACTTGCAATATCCACTTGCCATCTGGCTAGAGGGCGTCGAGAGGCCCCCTCCGATCAATCGGCTGGGCCACGTCAAGCCCTAGCACCTATATGATTTTCCCAACCCTATTGCCCTTATGGCAAGCCCCAACCCCTTTTTATCATATGGGTGCTAGAAGGCGGTGGCTGCGGGTCTACATGTCCTGGAATGACGTTAAACTCTATCTGATGGTGAGGTTCCAGTTTTGGAGGTTTGGGGAATGTGGAGCACCCCTTCATCACCATTGCTCCCTTGTCCACTCTGACTCGGAGTGGTAGTACCTGTTAGGGTCCAATCTATGGGTTAAATAGAAAAATGTATCTATAAAAAATGGTATTATCCATTAAGAATTGATTTATTTCACAACTTTATCGGCATTAAATGACCCACTGAGGTTGATATGCCGTAAAACAAAACAAACAAAAAACCAAAGACTGGGCGTTCCATCTTGGTGTAGTGGTTAGCAAACTAGTCTCGCAGATCCATTACTAATGAAAGATTCAGACGGTAGAGCGTTCGACTAGAAACCACAAGTTTTCGGGTTCGGTACCGGCCCTCGCCAACTCAGCGTATGCGTAGCACAGAGATCTGTGCGGTAAAGTAAGGAGCTGGTGGTAGGTGCTAAAATAATACCATTGGTCTAGCGCTAGTAAAAAGGGGATAGACTCCATCGCTGTCTGGCTGATACTGACTTTAGACGACCTACTTACTTACTTATTACGTTACCCAAAGACTGGACGTTCCATCTTGGTGTAGTGGTTAGCAAACTAGTATCGCCAATTAATTACTAATGAAAAGCGAGCTCGACCTCACTGGATACTCCATACATGCGACCTTGTGTCACAACCTACCCGTGGCCAACGAGTTGGGAAATTGTTGAGATTTTCTGGTTATAAGGTGTGTACTAGATGGTTACTTCTACTTATAGAATCGCCGATAAGCACGTGACCAGGGAAGGCAACCTATTGTCCAATCACTGGCAGTGCTCTGCTGCTGTTGTTGTATTTATACTGGCTGATTCTAATCTTAGATCTTAGCTCACTGCTACTTGGGTCTTCTTGGACGTCGGACCTAAAGGATACTATACCACAGGACTTATTGACTTACCAAAGGATTCTCTATCACAGGACTTATTCGCTTACCAAAGGATTCTATAACTCGTGACTTACTTACTTATTTGCTTAAAGTTCTTTGCAACTGGCCAAGGATGTCGGCCAGATACTTAACAAGTTCGTGTCATCGAGATGTAATGGTTTGCAAACTAATATTGCAGATCCATTACTACTAAAAGCGAGCTCGGCCTCGCTGGATGTCTCATACTTGTGACTAAAAAAGATAAGGTGAATTGAAACCCGATACCACCACAGGGACCAAGAGAAAATATATAAAAGAAACCTCAGAATTTATCTTTATACCATTTTTAATAAAGCTAGTCATATGAAGAAGCTCAAGTGTATATTCAGATACTTGTGAGTGGAAATGGTACCATAACCACAAAATAGCCGATTTTTAAACTTTATTCTGTACTAATTATATTGCTCTGTTTATAAGAAAAATTAAACATCGAGCTCTCCAATTTCACCTGAATTCTCTAACATTTTACTGTTGCAAAAAAGGACCAGCTTAGGATCACCTTATACCGAATTACCTAGTACCCCCCCCCACACACTATTTTTATTTTTCTTATAATATTACATATAGTCGTAATAAACCAATCGGAAATCACAATCTACCCGTGGCGAACGGGTTGGGTTATAAAGGGCGTCCCATCGAGGTGTAACGACCAGTATGCAGCCCCGCCCCTCTGGGGAGGGATTGCTATAAACGGCGTCGATTCCAGGGGGCCATCCCCCAGGCAACACCTGCCCCCTCGATTTAAAGGGGCAGGGCTGGGTTTATTGCCCAGTGCCTGAGGCGCCCCCTTGAGGGGGAATGCCGACGGGATCGACGCAATTTTTCTACCTACCACTCCATGAGTCTCGGCTTGTGGGTGGTCCCCACATAAAACGGCCTTGTGCCATATCGTGTGAAAGTGGGACACATGTTAATACCAGTAAGTAAGTCTTGCAGATCCATTACAACTGAAAAGCGAGTTCGATCCCAGCTGGATTCCTCATACTTGCGACATCGTGTTACAACCTTCCCGTGGCCAACGGGTTAGGTTATAAAGAGAATCCCACTGTGGTGTAATGGTTAGCAAGCTAGACTCGCAGATCCATTACTATTGAAAAGTGAGTTCGATCCTCACTGAATACTCTAAACTTGTGACATTGTGTCATATCCTACACGTGATCAATGGGTTGGATGAATACTTACTAAAAGACATTACTAAAAGACATTACATTACTAAAAGACATTACATTACTAAAAGACATTACTAAAAGACATTACATTACTAAAAGACATTACTAAAAGACATTACTAAAAGACTTTGCGTCTTATCGTAGTGTAATGATTGGTTGGCTGGATTTTACGGCTTGCCAAACATTGGTGGGTTATTTTATGCCGAAGACAATATCTTATTCGTTATTGATGGTTACTGAAAAAAATTGGTACTTATCTTCTGCAATGGGCTAAGACCCTAACAACAAGTAGTGTCCGAAGTACGACACTAAACTGTGTCTGGCTTTGGAGCTGTGGGAAGTTTGGAGTGCACTTCTATTGATATTACTACCAGGTCCACTCAAACCCGTACGGGTACTACCCCCCCCCAGTGTTTCATCTATGAGTCAAATAGATCTATATAAAAGTTAATCAATCTTTTTAAAATGTTTCTTCTTCAGTCCTGAATTTCACAAGAGTATTAAAATTTATCAATTAAAATTCTACCATCTATTATAGACACTAGCAAAAATATGCGCCCCCTATGCGCATGTATCTAAGTTTTAAAGTTATAAAATATATTAAATTAGAAAAACTAACGAAACTAAATAAGAACGAATATGAAAATATTACACTTATTTTAATATTATTTTAATTGATTTCTATATGAAAGTATATATAGGATTGCTTTTAATACGTTTAAGAATAACATGATAGTATTAGAAATCAACAACAGCAAATAATTATCTATTAAACTCAGTTCTGTTAACAGTCATTATACAAGTTATTCCCACCATATACTATGTAAATCGTTATTTGTTTAAGATATATAACACATTTCAGGATTTTAAATGCATTAATAATATGGGCAGTTTTGCGGCGAATCTGGGTCAGCTACACTTTAATAGAGAGATCGTTAATAAATAAGATGCTAATTAGGATTAAATAATGAATATTTCATAACCGTTGAGAATATAACTTAAATGATTAAATAGTTGCTATTGAAGTCAGTTAGTCTACTGTTGGTTTGAATAACAGCAACTAGCTAAGCACAACTGAATCAGTGTCCAAGACAGTTGGTATTTATAGAAATCAAGAATAGTCCATTCATGCATTTAAGTGATTCCATTCCCTGAGTTCTGATTGGCTGCTTGATTTCTATGATATTGTGGAGTTTTATAAACACCCTGCAGTAGAATTGCAACAGGACGGGATTGTATTAAGTTACAACCACTTGTTGCCATGTTTGCCGATTCGATGGTAATTGGAACTTAGCTTTATTATTCTTCAGTTACTTAACAAAAAGACCTTTCAAGAAAAAGTAGAAGGAATCGATAATATTTTAAACTCATTTTTCTTCTATTTAACTTATAAATGGGACAGGTACAACATCTCCGGGTCAGGGTGGACCTGGGAGTAATGGCAATGAAGGTGTACTCACCACACTTTAGAGCTCCTGAATTGTAACTTTTGATGAATTTTAACATGGTACCCAGAATACTGATACCCTCACCTTCTAGCACATATATGATAAAAAGGGTTGGGGTTTACCATAAAAGAATTAGGGACGAGACAATCATATAGGTGCTAGGGCTTGATGTGACCAGCCAATTTAACATGGTACCCAGAATACTGATACCCTCACCTTCTAGCACATATATGATAAAAAGGGTTGGGGTTTACCATAACATAATTAGGGACGAGACAATCATATGTGCTAGGCTTGATGTGACCAGCCAATTTAACATGTACCAAATACTGATACCCTCGCCTTCTAGCATATATGATAAAAAGGGTTGGGTTTACCATAAAAGAATTAGGGACGAGACAATCATATAGGTGCTAGGGCTTGATGTGACCAGCCGATTGATCGGAGAGGGCCCTGACCCAGAATGGTAGCACCTGTTAGTGTCCCATCTGTGGCTTAAATAGATTATGAAAATGTGTATTAAAATGTATTCTAAAAAAATGAGTTTGAAAAAACAAACAAACAAAACGTTGAATACCAAGAATGAATAAAACAATGTCTTCGGCAGAAAAAAACCCAGCAAGGGTTGACATGCCGTAAAAACCAACCAACTAAAATTTCGGTAAGACAGCACCTACTCCTTTATTCAAACTTTTATATGAAAAAAAAAATTAGTAAATTGTCATTTATTTTAATTTTTCTCTTAAGAACGAAACCAAATATTAATTTTTTTGTGAATTTCTTATTTATATCTATGAAATAGTAAAAGTGAATTCGCTGGGATGGCCAATTGTTGAGATCATCCGAACAACGAGGGAGTGTTCCCTTTTCGCTAGATCAGGGAACGCCATACCTACCGTCAGCTCTCTACTTTACCGCACAGATCAGATTGCGCAAGCTGTGCCCTCATGCTCTGAGTTGTCGAAAACCGGTAGAGAACCTGGGATTTTGCGATTCACAGGCAAATACTTTACAGACTGAGCTAAACTGGTCACAATAAAATAAATCACGGTAAAAGAGCAAATCTTCAACAGAGAAAAAAAACTGCAAAAATACGCCATTTTGATAGATACAGATTTTAATCTATAAAATTCTCCCGCTTTAAAGACTGTAAAATAAATAATTTTTACATGTTATTTTTTTTATAACACTTCCTCTTCATAATACAACAAAAATACGTTAAGTTTCATTGTTTTTTTTCAGAGTGTTATTGAATTCCAGGACCATATGACCTTAAGGCACCCCTTTCGCGATCTCGACTCGTGGGGACACTTTTCTCATTTACACTGTAAAAATCCGGTTGATTGTTAGGTTAGGGTTAGGGTTAGGTTTATAATTATAAAAAAAACCTCTGTAAACAATTAACCAGATTTTGACGGTGTAAATGGAAAAAATGTCTCCACGAATCGAAATCGCAAAAAGGGTGCCTTAAGATCATATGGTCCGAATTTTAATTCATGGTGTGGGGGTTAAAACACATGGAATTTTGTATATACCTTAAAATCAGTATTATTTAATGACCAAAATCGCAATATGAGTGTAGCAAAAACGCTAACATGCAGCAGAAAAAATTAATATGGTAAACGGATTTTAAAATGGCGTCTGACGAAGTTTTTTTTCTTTTTTAATGAATAAAAACTCGCTCAAGTAAAGTGGGTTAACTGAAACTGTCGTCTGCGTCTCCACTGAGCGTCGGACTGCGTCACATATCTTTCGCTTTTCTCAAGGCTTGCTGATTATTATTATTATTATTATTATTATTATTATTATTATTATTATTATTATTATTAGTTTTATGTTTAGAATTGTATTACGGTTGTTGTCTTATTGCCATAACGACTTTAAACATAACAAGATGGAGGCATCTCCACGCTTAATGATAAGCGTCTGAAATTATATTGGTTAGTTGGTTGGTTGGTTGGTTGGTTTTGGTTTGGTTTGGTTTACGGCAGATCAACCTCAGTGTGGATCATTTAATACCGACAAATTTTTGAAATAAATTCATTATTAAATGGATACTCAATTCTTTTATAAACACATTTTCCTGTTTAACCCATAGATGGGATCCTAACAGGTACTACCATTCTGGGTCAGAGTGGACCAGAGAACAACGATGATGAAGGGGTATTCAACATTCCCCAGATCTCCAGAAATGAAACCGCACCATCAGATAGAGTTTAACGTCATTCTAAGGACATGAAGACCCTCATCCACCGCCTTCTAGTACATCTAAGATAAAAAGTATCGGGGCTTGCCATAAGGGCAATAGGGTTTGAGCAATCATATAAGTGCTAGGGCTTGACATGACTAGCCGATTGATCGGACGGGGTCTCCCCGATTGCCCATCTCGCCCAAGTAAGGGCCAAAGGGGAGTGTTTGTTGGTTAGATTTTACGTTATGTAAACCCTTGTGGGTTATTTTATGCCGAAGACGTTTTTGTTTTATTCATTCTTGTTGGGTATTCAAAATGTTTTTAAAACATTTTAAAAACTCATTTTCATCTATTTAATCCTTAGATGGGATCTTGAAAGGTAGTACCACTCCCGGTCAGAGTGTACCGAGGAGTAATGGCAATGAAGGGGTTCCCATTGCTCCAGAAAAAGAAACCTCATCAATAGATGCTGTTCAGCGTCATAACCTGGACACAAAGACCCCCAGCCACCACCTTCTAGCACATGTATGATAAAAAGGATTGAGGATTTGCCAAAAGGGCAAGTGGGGAATACGGTCGGGACAATCATATAGTTGCTAGGGATTTATAATTGTTTGATTTTATCTTAATGAATATAAGCAAAAATCTCGGGGATAAATCTTAAAAGAAATCAATTAACAAAAAGAAATAACTGTAATTTTATTCTTACTTCCTATTTTAACTAAATAGTTAAATTAGGGAAATTTACCAATGAAAGACGGGAGTAATGGAAAATGATGGAAGAGTTAGTTTCAAAGTTGTTCTATTTTCCGATTATACCCCCTCTGTTCCAAATATTTTTATCTGAATTCTTATTTAGTTTCATAGCCTTTTTAATTTAACGTGATATTTTATTATATTAAAACTTAAATACTTGTACCCGGAGGGTGCATATATTTGCTAGTATATATAAATATTTATAAAGCAGTAACTGGTAGATTCATACTTTTACCTAAGGTATTCCTTTGATATTCAAAGTTGGTTTATCAATTCCATTTTCTGGCCTTAAAACCATTAGGCTGACTCTGTACCTCTAGCAACAACCCCCCCCCAAAAAAAATGCCTGCTTATAGGATTTAATAGTCACTAGCAGGACCTGTGAATATAACACAGTATGATAAGAATCTACTAATTACAACATCTGATGTTTACTTAAATATACTTGCTAGGGTAGTTAGTTTTTTTTTACTTATATATATATTTACCAACTCCTCCGCGCGAGCAGGATACGACACAAGGTCAATTTCTTAAGCGGAGTTCAACAGGTTTGAATTCAGAGTTTTCCTTCTCCTAGACTGGTTACCTAGCCATGGTTAAAGAACCCAGTCTGTCCTGCAATTTACCCATAGCTGGAGGGACAGTAGGATTCATACCTTTCCCAAGGGTATTAGCGCTAAGTGAAATGCAATTACCATGTCCAAGATTTTAACTCGGGGCGACGAGTCCATTTCCCATAACTTTAACCATTACACCACACGCTTCCTACTTATATAGTTATTTACTAAGCTTAGCTTAGATATGGCACAAGGACAGAAGCATGGGGCACCCAGTGAGAATCGAACTCACTAACAATGGTCTTCAAATCCACCTTGCTAACCATTACACCACGTGAGGTGCCCCTTCCTACTTATATAGTTATTTACTAAGCTTAGCTTAGATATGGCACAAGGCCAGAAGTATGGAGCACCCAGTGAGAATCGAACTCACTAACAATGGTCTGCGAATCTAACTTGCTAACCATTACACCACATGGGGTGCCCCTTCCTACTTATATAGTTATTTACTAAGCTTAGCTTAGATATGGCACAAGGCCAGAAGTGTGGGGCGCCCAGTGAGAATCGAACTCACTAACAATGGTCTGCGAATCTAACTTGCTAACCATTACACCACATGGGGTGCCCCTTCCTACTTATATAAGGTGTTTGCTGGTTCCCTGCCTATACTTATAGACTATACGAGATCATGTGGTCTGTTCCTTAGCCAATCGCTGGCCATACTGCGTGGCTGATATATTACTTTAGCGCCGATTCTTTCTCAGTTTACTGGCAAGCATCGACGAAGGAACCTAGGATTCTCTACCTGAGAGGATTACCCATGGAACCAAATCAGAGGACTCTCTACCTAGAATCAACTGGCCAATTATGGCCCTTAAAAACTTAACAAGGGCTTGACGTGATCCCCGACTGGCCGTCTAGTTCAAGTCAGGGCCAGAGTCCAAGTCATATACGGCACAGCCTACGAGATTCTGTCCTTAAGTATCACGGGTTAAAATGAGGCTCTGTTAGGCAGAGGGTCTTACTACACTGCAGAGGTGCAGTCGAGTATTCTATTGGTTTGGTTTGGTTTGATTTGTTTGTTTTACGGCATATCAACCTCGTTTTTTTTTGTTTTACGGCATATCAACCTCGGTTTAATACCGACAAAGTTGTGAAATAAATTCATTCTTAATGCATAATACAATTTTGTTTATAAACTCACGTTTTTCTATTCAACCCATAGATGGGACCCTAACAGGTACTACCACTCCGGGTCAGAGTGGACCAGGGAGCAATGTTGATGAAGAGGTGCTCCACATTCCCCAAACCCCCAGAACTGGAACCTCACCATCAGATAGAGTTTAACGTCATTCCCAGGACATGTAGACCCTCAGTCACTGCCTTCTAGCACCCATATGATAAAAAGGGTTGGGATTGCCATAAGGGCAATAGGGTTGGGGCAATTTTATAGGTGCTAGGGCTTGACGTGACCAGCCGATTGATCGGAGAGGCCACTCATAACGCCCGTCTAGCCCAAGATAGGGCCAAAGTGGAGTATTGCATGTCATGAACTGCTCATCCACATGTTTCTATCCTTAAGCATCACGGGTCCACCCACGGCCAACAGGTGGTCCCATTGGGGGGTCTTACCCTCTGCAGAGGTGCAGTCGGTGCATTCTAACGCTCCAGCCGACAGGGTGGTCAGTGGCCTCTGGAATTACTAGACCACTTCACATACCTATGTAGAAACTCACATCCACTGAAAGCGGTGTCGATATACGCATAGGAAAGGCATGAACTGCTATAGACAGATTATTGATCATTCGGATATCTAATAAAATAAAGCAATAATTCTTCCAAGCTGTAGCCATGTCAGTGCTATTGTATGGCTACACCACTTAAACTTTAACGAAATTAATGTGAAAAATCTAGATGGGAACTACACTAGAATGCTGTGTGCATACCCCACAAAAGCAGATGTGGCAATCAATACACACACACACACGCAAACACACACGCACACACACACACACACACACACACACACACACATATATATATATATATATATATATATATATATATATATATATTATAGTAGTATACAGATTTATATGACCCCGAGGAGATTGCAGTCTCCCAGAAAATGAAAATATATACATTGGATTCACCTCAACCACATTGTCACGTCGTCTAACCCTCCATTTAACAGATAGTAGCTCTATTTCACAACACCTAAAATTACATTAATGCCCCCACTCTAATTACCGAAATATCCAAATGGAAAATACACACATTCTGCACAAAGAAAAAAATAAACAAAAACTCCAAATACTAGAAGCTTTATACATAAAACAATACAAACCATTCTTAAACAAAATTAATTTCCAATGCAGTACACACATTTTAAAATGCCTATAACACCTTTCTCATCAATTCTTCTCCTTCCAGCCTCCACATTAATTTAATCTTTTAAAAAACTGGAACACATCACCCCTGATGATGGCACTTCGAAGTGCCGAAAGTACTCGGGACCTGAAGTTTGGTGGACTTATCCACGAATTCCACCCAAACATTAAAAAGTTGGCCAGAAAACTCGAAAAGATCAAAAATAAAATTGTTAAACAGGAGATGTGTTTTTTGTTTAATTCTACATGTATAAATGAAAGAATGCTGCCCAAAGTACACACACACACACACACACACACACACACACACACATATATATATATGTATATATATATACGGTTGTGCGTGTGGTTATGTGTGTATGCGTATGTGTGCGTGCGTGCGTGCGTGTGTGTGTGTGTGTGTGTGTTAGCATGGATCAATATGTTCCCATCGTTTATATTAGTTCTTTATCTCACACTTAATCTTTCAGTCGTATATTATATTCGATTAATCGCAATGATTATTCAAAATTGCTACGTTATATTTTAATGCAAAAGCAATCTAGAGATTTAAAAGCCGAAATCTTCGTTTGATAATTTTATCCATATTTCTTTTCCAATTTTTTCTTTCTCTTTCCCCATTTAATGCAAGCTTTATCAAGCGTACATTAGCCGGCACCCATATCCTTCTGTGTTGACTGCTTTCTTCATTTGTACGCTCGATTCTTGAGTCTTGATTCCATCTTCCCAGATTTGGACGGACGCTTAAAGATGCTCGTATTGATAATGCCTTCATATATAATATATATATATATATATATATATATATATATATATATATATATATATATGAATTTTCTTCATTTTCTCTCCGAACTCCTGTCGGAGTGACCTTCGCTGGATTTCGCAATTAATTTCGATTATTCTTAAATTCATTTTCAAATTGACCGACCGAGAAAGGTAATTTTTTGGGCAAACAAATTGAGGGTCACTACCGTAATGAGAGCCATTCCTTTATATGTGTAACGTGATTATGAAGGTCCACCGGAGTTTGATAGTGGAAATAAAACTGTGGGCGGACTGCTATAGAAAGAGAGGAAGAAGAAATAGAGAAAGTAAAGGTTAAAAAAAGGAGTAGTGGACACACAACGGGTTGCCGGTAATTTGACCCCCCGGAGAGAAACTGAAAGTTGACCGGAAGTTAGGTGTCGACCGGAAGTTACGTTGTGACGAGGAACGAGGAACAACAAGATTGGTCTCTTTTGCTTTCCGGTTGCGTAGAGTTCGGACGCGGGCTGCTGGTCCCTAGTGTGGGACAGCGATATAGTTAGTACTATGTTAAAAGGTACAGGAATTTAAAAGTGTCCTCCATCTCTTTCTCTCTGTCTTTCCCTCTCTCCGAAACAGAGCCCACGATACGAGCCCGAAAATAAATGCTAAGCCCTTGTGACGATATATCTCACGAGTTGTACCTTTTTTTTATCGACAATGACGACCGCCGCGTAGCAAATACCTTTTTAGTGCCGTGAATTCTGAGGCACGTTAACAAGCCCCGTTATAATACATATGTGTGCAACGCGTGGAAAACCGTACTTCAGTGCCGTGACACGTGCGTGATTCGTGTACTTTCAGAAGGGGGATGGAGTCGAACTTACTCCTAAAGGTATATTGAACCGTTATGATGAACTATTTTTTCTTAATTGCCAATTCCCCTTTGTGTAATTATGACGTAGTAATTGTTAACCGTTTGATTTTCCGGATGAAGCTCTTAGAAAAAAAAGATTCTCATCTAATCCTATACATACCGTCGTGTTAGTATAAAAAGCTGTTCATTTTAACGCTTACTTGACTTTCAATCAAGATTGTATCTAGTTTATGCTGGATTCCAGTTCTGTGCGAATTCTGCATGGCGTCTGAAAGATCTGCCAGGGGAAATGACCGATATAGACGATTCACGAGACAGACTCATGGGTATTCGTACTGTCAGATTGGGTATATGAACAGTGAGAGAGATGGGCTTATATGTTAACTTCGCTTGCTGCTTCTGCTGATTCTATTTCTTCGTCTAGGTTGCATGTTGACCCTATCTCGTTGGAAGCCATTTTCCTTGGGCCTTCTATCTACTGTTAAGAATTGATTTTTTCTTGTTTTTTTCTTACTTCTTTGGTCTGGGCTGATCTGAGCTGGTCATTGTCTTAACATTCATTTAATTAATTAAAACAAGACTTGGTTTTACTTGATCAAGTTTTATTAGCCCATATTGATTATTCCGCCGTCGGGATGAGACCGACCTCAGAGAACGTCTAAGCTCTCTAAAAACTAGGTCGAATCTTATCTAAACAAAGAACTATCACCTGTCTGTCATGGCGCGTTTTCAAGAGATCAAAAAGTTATAACCATCATGAAATGTTAGACACTGTTTGAAAAGCAAGGACTAACACATGTGACATTCTCCTGTAGATAACTACAAATTGGCACATCAGTGTGGGCTGAACAACAATCAGCTCTGTATGGATTCTGGATGCTGCTCAGAAGACCAACCAGGAGCAATAACCGATATTCTTTTTCCTTTTTTTTCTCTTTGCCTGTTTCTATTTTTTGTATTTTCTCTTTATTTTTCATTTTTATTTATATCTTCCTTCTCTTTTCTTCTCTTCCTTTCTTCTTCTTTCTTCTTTCTTCTTTCTTCTGCTTTTCTGCTTTCTTTCTTTTCCTTTATTCTCTCTTTTCTCTTTTTTCTTTTTCTCTTTCTTTCTTTTCCTTCTTTTTCTTTCTTCTCTTTCTTTCTTTCTTTCTTCTGCTTTCTGCTTTTTTGTTTTCTTTTTCATTTATTCTCTCTTCTCTTTTTTCTTCTCTTTTTTCTTTTTTTTCTTTCTTTCTTTCTTCCTTCTTTTTTTTTTCTTTCTTTCTTTTTCTTTCTTTCTTTCTTCTGCTTTTTCTTTCTTTTCCTTTATTCTTCTTCTCTTTTATTCTCTTCTTTCTTTCTCTTTCTTTCTTTCTTCTTTCTTCCTTCTTTTTCTTTCTTTGCTTTCTTTCTTTCTTTCTTCTGTTTTCCTGCCTTTCCTTATTTTCTCTTTGTCTGTTTCTATTTTCTATTAAAATAATGTCCCCAGCTATGTCTCTCGGCGTGTTACTTGAAAGAAAACAACCAACTTAGGTTTAAATGTATTTTAGAGGGGGGCTTCTCTTTTTTATATGAACAAATGGAGATGGGTGATAGATATATATAAACAAGTAAAAAATGAACAAATTGAGGTAGATAGATAGATCTTCATATCTAAACAAGAATACACAAATTTCTATAAATAAACAAGAATTACGACAATTTCTATTTAAATACATTTCTAAACAAATTACGGTAATAAATAAGAATTACGACAAAAAAAGTCACCGGGTAGCAATTTCTGAGGCAGGAGACCGGGACGCACTTCCTCATAAATTACCTATTTTTATACCCCCCCTTCTTTATCATTCTATTTTTTCTTCCTTTCACATTGTCTTTCACACGTTTCTTTATTTGCTCCTCTCTGTATAATCTTCTCCCATTTCAATTCCTTATCCTTTGTTTTCTTGAAATTAAAATGAAGACCCACTCACTCACTTCACTCACTCACTCACTCTCTCTCTCTCTCTCTCTCTCTCTCTCTGAGAAAATCACCGGGGCACACTATCCCGTCGGCATTGCCACCATTCAAGGCAATGCCTGAATAAAGCACATCTGCTCATGACAGATTCAAACAGTTGGTTTCTTCTTCATCACGTGGCTAGTATCTGATCACGTGATGATGTCGACTTGTCGGGTGTCTTAGTAATATCAATGAAAGAAAGAATATGCATGTAAAGAAAGAAAGAAAGAGAAAGGAAGAAAGAAAGAAAAAAAAATAGTTTGGAAAATAGAATAGAAAGAAGAAACGAAATGAATAAATAAAGAAACCCATAAGAAGTACCAAAGAAAGAAAAAAAAAAAGAAAAAAGAAAAAAAAAAAGAAAAGAAGGAAAGAAGATGGACGAGGAAATATCAAAAGAAATAAGAAATATTTATAAAGAGAAATATAAGAAAGAAAGAAAGAAAGAAAGAAAGAAAGAAAATAAACAATGAATTGAGAAAGAAAGAAAGAAGAGAAAGGCAAAGAAAGAAAGAAACTGGATGAGTAAATATGAGAAAGAAGAAAGATAGAGAGATAGAAAGAAGAAAAAAGCTCGATTACAAGAATTACACGAAAGAAAGAAAGAAAGAAAGAAAGAAAGAAAAAAGAAAGAAAAGAAGAGAAAGAAGAGAAAGAAAGAAAAAGAAAGAAAAGAAAGAAGATAGTTTGGAAAATATGATAAAGAAAGAAAGAACGAAAACCGATAAGAAACTTACACAAAAGAAAGAAAGAAAGAAAGAAAGAAAGAAAGAAAGAAAGAAAGACGATGGATAAAAGGAATTAAAAAAAAGAAAGATGATTGATTGAAAAATATGAGAAGGAAACAAAGAAGGAAACAAAAATGCTGGATAAGTAAATATGAGAAAGAAAGAAAAAAGATAGATAGAAAGATAAAATTTCAATTAAAAGTGTTATACTAAAGAAAGAAAGAAAGAATGAATTAATGAATGAAAGAAAGAAAGAAAGAAGCTCGATTGAAAGAATTACACGAAAGAAAGAAGGATTTATGAGGAAATAGGAATAAGAAAAAAAGAAAGAAAGAAAGAAGGGAATATGTGAAAGAAAAAAGGAAGAAAGAAGATTGATAAAAGAAATGAAAAGAAAGAAGGAAAGAAGAGGGATTGGAAAATATGAGAAATAAAGAAAGATTGAAGCTTGATTAGAAGAATTACACGAAATAAAGAAAGGAGATAAAGAAAAAAAAAAGAAAGTAAGAAAGAAGCTCGATTAGAAGAATTAAACGAAAGAAAGAAAGAACGAAAAAAAAGAAAGAAAGTAAGAAATAAATTTTATTAGACGAATTACACAAAGAAAGAAAAAAAGAAAAAAAGAAAGAAAGTAAGAAAGAGGCTCGATTAAGAGAATTACTCGAAAGAAAAAAGAAAGAAAGAAAGAAAGAAAGAAGAATATCGTTTAGAAGAATTACAACAACAACAAAAAAAAGAAAGAAAAAAAGAAAGAAAAGAAAGAGAGAGAGAGAGAAAGAATATCGATTAAAAGAATTACACGAAAAAAGAAAGAAAGAAAAAAAGAAAGTAAGTAAGAAAGAAGCTCGATTAAGAGAATTACTCCAAAGAAAGAAAGAAAGAAAGAAAGAATATTGTTTAGAAGAATTACAACAACAAAAAACAAAAGAAAAAAACGAAAGAAAAAGAAAGAGAGAGAGAAAGAATATCGATTAGAATAATTACACGAAAGAAAGAAAGAAAGAAAGAAAGAAAGAAGAATATTGTTTAGAAGAATTACAACAACAAAAAAAAAAAAGAAAAAAAAAGAAAGAAAAAAGAAAGAGAGAGAGAAAGAATATCGATTAGAATAATTACACGAAAGAAAGAAAGAAAGAAAGAAAGAAAGAATATTGATTAGAAGAATTACAAGAAAAAAGAAAGAAAGAAGGAAAAAAGAAGAGAGAGAGAGAGAGAGAGAGAGAGAGAGAGAGAGAGAGAGAGAGAAGAAAGAAAGAATATCGATTAGAAGAATTACACGAAAGAAAGAAAGATTCATGAGGAAAATAAGAATAAGAAAAAGAAAGAAAAAGAAAAAAATACGAGAAAGAAAGAAAAAAGGAAGAAAGAATATTGATAAAAGAAATTAAAAGAAAGAAAGAAAATACAAACAAGTTGGAAGCGATTTGATTGGTTACAAACCGAAGAAAACTCAGTCGAGATGAGTAATACAAAGTATTAGAATAAGTGCAATTTTATTTATTTATTTATTCATTTATTTTCCTAATATTCCCGCCTTAAGGCTGACCTTAGGGTCATCGTCTGATGAAGACTTTGCTGAAGGCACTGCGACTGATTTTACAGTAGTTGTGTGAATATATCAATTTATTATTTTACTCTTTGCGAATTTTTCCTACTTGATCACACCGGTGGTTTTATACTAGAGTCTGAGTGACAACAAGTTTCCTCTTGTATCCAGGACTCTGCTAAGTATCATAGCTGATTTTAACACTGCTGTGGTTCCCTCAGTTTCTGTTCCGGGTTCTTGGGGACTGTTCCAAGTGTTCAAATAACGATAGGTATAACCGATATCTTCATCTTCCTGTTGTATACTGGATCATACAGTATTCAGTATACTAGTACATTCAAATTACATGTGTGCCAGACATATAGTAACTTGCAACAAAGTGCTAAAACCTCGAGATAACGGTTCACGTAATGGTGTTGCATACCCTTCTTCTTTACTTCTTTACTTACTCTATTCTTCTGGCCGTCTTTGGAATCTTATAACATCTTGTCTTGGTCTGGAATCTTCTAAGGTCGGGACTTTCTTGGGGACTTCGGGTCTGGTCTTCTATTTGGGGATTTCTCTTTATCAAAAGCCCTGTGTCATTGTTAGCTTTTAGATAATAAACACAAGACTCCGATTTACTTCATCTTATTTTATTTTTAAATCCCCTGCCAGACAATCTGCGCAGATGAGAACGGTGGCGCGTAATACGCGACTTACAACCTACGAACTCGGCTCCTACCTTCTAACTGACTGAAACTTACTTACTATCTAAACCGGAAGAGAGGGTCCTCTCTACCGGTTCTCACGGCTATCCCCGGAAGATAGGGTTAGGACTGAGGTCAAGTTTGTCACTCAATCTTTATGGCCGTCAGCTGCACTTAAAACGCCATCTTGTTTTCTACACTATTGCACATAAATATTAGGTATCTAATAATTATGTAACAATGGTTCCGTAATCCTTGCAGTTTCAGGGTATTTGCTTCTCATCCCACTTATGAGGGCGTGACACAATGACACTTTAATGTGGGCCCACCCACAAGCCGAAGCTCATGGGTGGTACAACAACAAATGCGTCGATCCTGTCGGCATTCCCCCTCAAAGGGGCGGCTCAGGCGCTAGGGAATAAACCCAGCCCTGCCCCTTTAAATCAAGGGTGCAGGTATTTCCTGGGGGATAGCTCCCTGGGATCAACGCTGTTAATTTTATTACCTAGCCATTTCAGAGGCCGAAGCGATCTAAAGCAGACTCAGGCAATCACTTTCATGCTTCTTAGACAGCCATCTATAAATAGTCCTGGGCCAGTGCATTCACTCTCTACGCCCTTGCTAGTCCACAATACTTCCACAGTTTTCTTTAGTTCTCCGGCAAGGTCCAAGTAATTGTTTTTTTTTTTTTAAAAAAAAAAATGTTATCTTTTTTTTTTTCATTTTTTGCTCTGCGAACCACCGGGACAGAAAAAAACACTAGATAACAGGTTCGCTTCTTCTTGTTAAATAATTCTAGCTGTGGTCTTCTAACTGGAATTAGTTGTTGCATTTGTATCACAAAATCGTAGAGAATTTTATGTATCTCATTCTCTAGGACGGATTCTGGTTTGTGCATATACCATTATATATATAGTAAAAATTTAATTTCTTGCACAATTCCCTGTGGATGACCTTTCCCACCCAATCGTACCTAGATGTTTTACCCACTTATTGGTAGTTTGCTGCATTTGCTTATGTGATTAACCATTTAATATCTGTCCCCACACACCCTACACTTGCTATTCTGTTGCGTCTTATCTATTTTCGCATCGATTCAATTGGTCCTTTTGCGCTGCTATTACAAAAGATTCAGTAACAGTGGGAGCGCGTGGTGTAATGGTTAGAGTCGTAGGAAATGGACTCGGCGATCGGAGTTCAATTCCTGGACAAAGCTGTTTGCATTTCACATAGTGCTAATATTCTTGGGAAAGGTATGAATCCAACTACTCTCCTTCAGGCTTTGGGTAAATAGCAGGGTAGACTGGGCTCTTTAACCGTGGCTAGGTAGCCAGTCAAGGAGAAGTTAAAACTCTGAATTCAAACCTGTTAAACTCCGCGTTAGAAATTTTCCATATGTTGCAACTGCAATTATTGGCAGCTGTAAATACCGTAAGTAAAGTCGTCGGGGTGGCCTAAAGTCAGTATCAGCCAATCAGCGAGGGAGTCTATCCCCTTTTCACTAGCGCTAGACCAAGGAAATTGTTTTCTAGCATCTGAGGTGAAGCGCCACACCTACTATCAGCTCCTTACTTTACCGCACAGATCACTGTGCTACTCATACACTGAGTTGGCGAGGGCCGGTATGGAACTAGGAACCTTGTGGTTTCTAGTCGAACGCTCTATCGACTGACATATAGTATGCACTTTTTTTTCCAAAATTTTGGCTTAATAAATTGAGTTTGAGATCTCCCGTAGTCCTAGGCTGCTATTATTATTATTATTATTATTATTATTATTATTATTATTATTTACTCCTTTTGAGTTTTCACATCGGCATTAGCTGATGGTCTTTCACTAGAGTTTGAGTGACAGCAAGTCTCCTCGGGTCTCTAGGACTCTTATGAGTATTCTGGCAGATTGCAGCAATGCAGTGTTCTGGATGGTATCAATCCTTCCTCTGATTTCCAGATTTTCCAAACCCTTTTCCAATCCTTTTGGGACCGTTCCGAGTGCACCAATTACAATTGGTATCACTTTGACTTTCATATTCCATTACTTTTTCAGTTCTCTGGCAAGGTCCAGGTATTTGCCCATTTTTTCATTTTCCTTTAGCTTCACCCTGTGATCTGCTGGCACTGCAAAATCCACCAGTTGACAAGTTCTTTCTTTTTTGTTAATCAGCACTAGGTATGGTCTTCTTGCTGGGATAAGGTGATCCGTTTTTATTTCAAAGTCTCAGAGAATTTTATGCGTTTTGTTCTCAAGAACAGATTCTGGTTTATGCATATACCATTTTGTTGTAGGGTCAAAATTAAAATGTTTGCATAATTCCCAGTGGATCACCTTCCCACCCAGTCGTGCTTAGTTTTGTACACCCGTTGTGCTAGTTTGCTACATTCGCATAGTACATGGTTTACAGTCTCATCTCTATTCCCACATTTTTATTATTATTTACTACTACTACTACTACTACTACTACTACTACTACTACTAATATTATTATCATTATTTTTGAGTTTTCACATCAGCATTAGCTGATGGTCTTTCACTGGAGTCTGGGTGACAGCAATATCCTCAGGTCTCCAGGACTCTTCTGAGTATTCTGGCAGATTGCAGCAGTGCAGTGTTCTGAATGGTTTCAATCCTTCCTCTGATTTCCAAACTTTCCATTATTATTATTATTATTATTATTATTATATTATTAGAGTTTTTCACACCAGCGTTAGCTGTTGGTATTTCCCTGGAGTCTGAGTGACAACAAGTCTTCTCCGGTCTCCAAGACTCTTCTGAGTATTCTAGCCGATTGCAGCAATGCAATAATCTGGATGGTCTCAATTATTCCTCTGATTTCCAGATTCTCCAGTCTTTTACCAAGCTTTTTTTCCGAGTGCGCCAACTACAATTGGTATCACTTTGACCTTCATATTCCATAGCTTTTTCAATTATCTGGCAAGGTCCAGGTATTTGTCCATCTTTTCATTTTCCTTCATCTTCGCCCTGTGGTCTGCTTTAACTGCAAAACTCACTAATTGACAAGTTCTTTCTTTTTTGTTAATCAACACTAGGTGTGGTCTTCTTGCTGGGATATGGTGATCCGTCTTTATTTTAAAGTCCCAGTGAATTTTATGCGTTTCATTCTCAAGAACAGATTCTGGTTTATACCATTTTGTTGTATGTCCAAACTTTAATTTTTTGCATTATTCCCAGTGGATCACCTTCCCAACACTGTCGTACCTAGTTTTGTATTCTCGTTGTGCTAGTTTGCTACATTCACTTAGTGCATGGTTTACAGTCTCATCTCTGTCACCGCATAGTCAACATTAATTGTTTTGTTGGGTCTTATCAATTTTTGCTTTGATATAATTTGTCCTTATGGCATTATATTGTACAGCAATTATTAGTGATTCAGTTTCTTTTGAGGTTTCCTCTTCTTAACCATGTCCAAGTCCAAGTCTTTTAATATGTAACCTCTCCGATTTGTCGTTTGAAGTGTCCATATAATTGTTTTTTCTTACCATTTTTGTTTTCTACTCTTCTTTGTTTTTCTGTGTGTCCATGTATTACATCTGCTGTTGTTGGCTGCCATAAGTAATTTGTCTTTGCTCTTTTTTGTGTATTCTTCGAGTCATTGGATTGTGGCCTCTACGCAATCCTTTATGTTGGCAAGACATCTTCCACCTTCCTTTCATGATACATATTGTCTATCTATATCGTCTCAAGGGTGTAGAGCCTTGTGCATCGTCATTAATTATCTATTCCTTCGGTCAATCTGAGTTCTTCTTCTATCCACTTTAAGAATGGCCCAGAGTATCTTATAACGGGACGGCCTAGGTATTTATTTCTTTGATAAGATTTCTGCTGTTGAGCTTGGTTTCTAGGAGTTTTCTTGTTCTCCTGCGGTATTTTTAACCTTTCCTTTAATTTCTGTTTGCTTGATATTGTCTGCTTCTAGAAATCCTAAGTATTTGTAACTTTCGTTTTCATCAAGTCATTTAATAGTGTCCTGATTTGGTAATTGTATTTCCTCCTTTCATTTGCAGGAAATATATTTCAATATTTTCTTAGAAACGAATTACACAGGATAGGTTACAAGGTAGGAGTTACACAGCTTTGGTTATTTCCCCAGATCATAAATAAAACTCCTACAATGTATTAAGAAACATTAGTGGGGACCCATAAATTTTCCCGGGGACTCATTCACAGCAAATATATGCGTCCCAGGACGCATTAAATCAAAAAGCTATCAGCATCACTATATATATATATATATATATATATATATATAAAACTTTTACTTTGTTTTTATAACACACACACACACATACATATATTATATATATGTGTGTGTGTGTGTGTGTGTGAAGAGAAATGGAAGTGAATCCGACAGTGTGTAGTATAGTGAGAAATTTGAAAAAACACAGGTTTAAATAAACTGAGTGGTAAGTTTATTAGCCGACGCTGCAGTGTTTCGATCTGTTGAGTAGATCTTCTTCAGGGTTTTTGTTAATATAAGGAAGAGTGAAAAAAAATTATCACAGAATAATGCTATCATTATTGTTATCATTATTGTTACTAACAAATATATGCACCCCCCGGGTGCACGTATTTAAGTTTTCATGCAATAAAATATATTAAATTAGAAAGACTAATGAAATTAAATAAGAATGCAGATAAAACTATTTGAAACTTACTCTTCAATCAATCCAGCCTTTCATTGCTAAATTTTCATATTTTAACTATTTAGTTAAAATAGGAAGTAAAGAATAAAATTACAGTTATTTCTTTATGTTAATAAATTTCTTTTAAGATGTATTCAAGAGATTTTTGGTCATATTCAATAAGATAAAACCAACCAAATAGAAATCAATAATACTAAGCACATATTTATTAAAATCAAATGTTTAAGATCAATATGCAAATTAGCCCACCCATTCACACTGTAAACCACTATTTTGCTGTCTATATAAATACAACTGCATATTGTTAGTTTGTAGATATGGTCAACCGTATTAATGATGTAAAACAATTTTATTAATAATTGAGTTTTAAAAAGAAATTAAATAATGGAAAATGTGACGTAAATAACAAAGGGAATTGTAATTTGTGTAGTTATATAGTTTCGGTTACAGACAGAATACCACACAATCTCCATTATAGTAAGAAGATTAGATATGTGTGTGTGTGTGTGTGTGTGTCTTAAAAATAAAGGAAAAGTACTTGGTTTCATATATATATATATATATATATATATATAATTACCTTTTTCTATTCTCCGTCCCATCTTTTTTCTTTTTTCTTTCTTTTTTTCTTTCTATTTTTCTTTCTTTTCGTAACGATATCATTTTTCACTGTTTTTACTGGTCGAGGAAATCTATCTTATGAAAACTTTTTTTTCGTCAGATCTCAATTTGGATGACCTCTTTCTTTTACAAAACGTTTAATCTTCATTCCATTTTTTGTTGTCTTATTGTTGTTCTTTCTTTTTTTGTTTGTGTTTGTTTTTTGTTGTTTTTTCAATTCTTTTCTTTTTGCAGGAAATTCTTTATTGTCGGCTGGAACTGGTGCCAGCCTGATATGAACAATGGATTTAGCAGTCGAGACTAATTCTTCAACAAAAACATCAACATCATTACCGTTTAACCACTACGACTACGACTATTTACTGCCATTCTGAGTACGGTAGCCATAGCAACCAAAATTCTTCTTCTTCTTCTTCTTCTTCTTCTTCTTCTTCTTCGTTCTTTTTCTTCTTCTTTATCTACGTCTCTTCTTCTTCTTCTTGTTGTTCTTCTTCTTTCGTTTTCCCTTCTTCTTTATTTACGTTCTATTCTTCTTCTTCTTCTTCTTCTTCTTCTTCTTCTTCTCTTCTTCTTCTTCTTCTTCTTCTTCTTTTCGTTCTTTTCTTCTTCTTATCTACGTCTCTTCTTCCTTCTTCTTCTTCTTCTTCTTCTTCTTTATTTACGTCTCTTCTTCGTCTTCTTCTTCTTTCGTTCTTTTATTCTTTTTTATTTACGTCGATTCTTCTTCTTCTTCTTCTTCTTCTTCTTCTTCTTCTTCTTCTTTCATTCTTTCTTTTTCTTCTTATTTATTTACGTCTCTTCTTCTTCTTCTTCTTCTTCTTCTTCTTCTTCTTCTTCTTCTAATTGCTGGTTTCTAAGTTGTTGTTTCCAGCCCCGTCTAAAACTTGACACCTTTGAGTTCGCCCGATACTCGCTGAATGCTACACCCTGGGCTGGATCAAATAAACCACCCGAGTAAGACGCACAAGATATGCTGGACGCTGCTAGGGAAGCAACGATGAACTAATGTGACGTTCTCTTATGGTCACCTACACATGGACACACCAGTTTAGGCCGACCAACAAAAACCTCTGGTTTTCCAGCCCGGTTTCGACTGGGGGTCCGGCGAGCTTCGGCCGCTGGACCGGGTTGTTTATAATAATAGCATCGATCCCAGGGGGCCATCCCCCCAGGCAACACCTGCCCCCTTGATTTAAAGGGGCAGGGCTGGGTTTATTGCCCAGTGCCTGAGGCGCCCCCCTTGAGGGGAATGCCGACGGGGATCGACGCAATTTTTGCACCTGCCATTCCATGAGCTTCGGCTTGTGGGTGGTCCCACGTTAATAGGACTTTGCTGCCTGACCCGTACAAGTGGGGTACGCGTAAATACAACAAAAAACCTCTGCTCTGATTCTGGATCCTACGCAGGAGACCTCTCATGGGGTAATGACCGATAGGGGACGGTTAGAGAGAGAGAGAGAGAGAGGAGAGAGAAGAGGGTTATGAATATCCGTATTGCCAGCGCAACCTTATGATGATGATAATGATGATGATGGTGATGATGATGATGATGATGATTGTAGTGAATTTGATTGTCTGACAACGAAGGGTCAAACCGCGAAAACTCTCCTGGTAAGTGCGAGAAACGGTGACGCGAGAGTTGGGGATTTTTTAAAAGGACCAGTCAGTCAGTGAGCTAGTAATCGACAGAGGACAAGTAAAGGGTTTAAATTTTGTTGGTTGGTTGGTTTGGTCTTACGGTCGAGTAAAATATCTACCCTCTGGTGGGGGTGGGGGGCTTAACCCTCTGCAGTGTATTCGGCGTATTCTAAGCTCCATCGACAGGGCGGT
>CM042167.1:1999932-2095839 GCA_023376005.1 Doryteuthis pealeii
GAGAGAGAGAGAGAGAGAGAGGAAGAAAGAAAATATCGATAGAGAATTAACACGAGAAGAAAGAAAGATTCATGAGGAAATGAAATAAGAAAAAGAAAGAAATAAAGAAGGAAATACGAGAAAGAAAGAAAAAAGGAAAGAAAAGATATTGATAAAAGAAAATTAAAAGAAATGAAAGAAAATACAAACAAGTTGGAAGCGATTTTGATTTGGTTACAAACCGAAGAAAACTCAGTCGAGATAGTAATACAAAGTATTAGAATACAGTGCAATTTTATTTATTTATTTATATCATTTTTATTTCCTAATATTCCGCCTAAGGCTGACCTTAGGGTCATCGTCTGATGAAAGACTTGCTGAAGGCACTGCGACTGATTTTACAGTAGTTGTGTGAATATAATCATTATATTTTACTCTTTGCGAATTTTTTCCTACTTGATCACACGCGGTGGTTTTAATACTAGAGTCTGAGTGAACAACAAGTTTCCTCTTGTATCCAGGACTCTGCTAAGTATCTATAAGCTGATTTACACTGCTGTGGTTTCCTCAGTTTCTGTTCCGGTTTCTTGGGACTGTCCAAGTGTTCAAACATCAACGATAGGTATAACCGATATCTTCATCTTCTGTTGTTATACTGATCATACAGTATTCAGTATACTAGTACATTCAAATTACATGTGTGCCAGACATATAGTAACTTGCAACAAAGTGCTAAACCTCGAGATAGACGGTTCACGTAAATGGTGTTGCATAACCTTCTTCTTTACTTCTTACTTACTCTATTCTTCTGGCCGTCTTTGGAATCTTATAACATCTTGTCCTTGGTCTGGAATTTCTAAGGTCGGGACTTCTTGGGGACTTCGGTTCTGGTCTTCTATTGGGGATTTCTCTTTATCAAAGCCACTGTGTCATTGTTAAGCTTTTAGATAATAAACACAAAGACTGCCGATTTACTTCCATCTTATTTTATTTTTAAATCCCTGCCAGACAATCTGCGCAGATGAGAACGGTGGCGCGTATCGCCGACTTACAACCTATCAGAACTCCGGCTCCTTACCTTCTAACTGACTGAAACTTACTTACTACTAAACGGCGAAGAAAGAGGGTCCTCGTCTACCGGTTCTCAACGGCTTAATCCCCGAAGATAGGGTTAGGACTGAGGTCAAGTTTGTCACTTCATTTTATGGCGCGCAGCTGCACTTAAAAACGCCATCTGTTTCTACACTATTGCACATAAATATTAGGTATCTAATATTATTAACAATGGTTCCGTAATCCTTGGCAGTTTCAGGGTATTTGCTTCTCATCCACTTATGAGGGCGTGACACAAAATGACACTTTAATGTGGCCCCCCACAAGCCCGAAAGCTCATGGGTGGGTAACAAACAACAATGAAGTCGATCCTGTCGGCATTCCCCCTCAAAGGGCGGCTTCAGGCGCTGGGGAAATAACCCAGCCCTGCCCCTTTAATCAAGGGTGTCAGGTATCTTCCTGGGGGATAGCTCCCTGGATCAACGCTGTTAATTTTATTAACCTAGCCATTTTCAGAGGCCGAAGCGAATCTAAAGGCAGACTCAGGCAATCACTTCAATGCTTCTTAAGACAGCGATGTAATAAATAGTCCTGGGCCAGTGCCATTCACTCCTTCTACGACCGCCTTTGCTAGTCCACAATACTTCCACATTTCTTTAGTCTCCGGCAAGGTCGCAAAGTAATTGTTATTTTTTTTTTTTTAAATTATTTAAAAAAAAAAATTGTTATCTTTTTTTTTTTTTTCATTTTTTGCTCTGCGCGAACCAACCGGGAAGAAAACCACTAGATAACAGGTTGCTTCTTCTTTGGTTAAATAATTTCTAAGCTGTGGTCTTCTAAACTTGAATAGTTGTTGCATTTGTTCACAAAATGTAGAGAATTTATGTATCTCATTTCTCTAGGGACGGATTCTGGTTTGTGCAATATACCGTTATTATAATTATATAGTAAAAAATTTAATTTCTTGCACAATTCCCTGTGGATGACCTTTCCCCACCCAATCGTACCTAGATTTTTACCCCACTTATTGGTAGGTTTGCTGCATTTTGCTTATGTGATTAACGCATTTAATATCTGTCCCCACACACCCTACACTTGCTATTCTGGTTGCGTCTTATCTATTTTCCATCGATTCAATTGGTCCTTTTGCGCTGAGCTTATTACAAAAAGATTCAGTAACAGTGGGAGCGCGTGGTGTAATGGTTAGAGTCGTAGGAAATGGACATCGGCGATCGGCGTTCAAATTCCTGGACAGAACTTTTTGCATTTCACATAGTGCTATATTCTTGGGAAAGGTATGAATCCAACTACTCTCCTTCAGGCTTTGGGTAACATAGCAGGGTAGACTGGGCTCTTTAACCGTGGCTAGGTGCCAGTCAAGAGAATAAAACTCTGAATCAAACCTGTTAAAACTCCGCGTTAGACAATTTTCCATAGTTGGCAATGGCAATTATTATGCCAGCTGTAAAATACCGTAAGTAAAGTCGTCCGGGTGGCCTAAAGTCAAGTATCAGCCAATCAGCGAGGGAGTCCTAATCCCCTTTCACATAGCGCTAGACGCAAGGAATTGTTTCTAGCATCTTGAGGTGAAGCGCCAACACCTACTATCAGCCCTTAACTTTACCGCACAGATCACTGTGCTAACTCAATAACACTGAGGTTTGGCGAGGGCCGGTATGGAACTGGAACGCTTGTGGTTTCTAGTCGAACGCTTCTATCGACATGACATATGTAAATGCAACTATTTTTTTCCAAAATTTGGCTTAATAAATTGAGTTTGAGATCTCCCGTAGTCTAGGCTGCTATTATTATTATTATTATTATTATTTTATTATTATTATTATTTACTCCTTTTTGAAGTTTTTCACATCGGCAAATTAGCTGATGGTCTTTCAAACTAGAGTTTGAGTGCGCGTCTCCTCGGGTCTCTAGGACTCTTATGAGTATATCTGGCAGATTGCAGCAATGCAGTGTTCTGGATGGTATCAATCCTTCCTCTGATTTCCAGATTTCCAAACCCCTTTTTCCAATCCTTTTGGGCGTTCCGAAGTGCACCAATTCAATTGGTATCACTTTGACTTTCATAATTCCATTAAATTTTTCAGTTCTCTGGCAAGGTCCAGGTATTTTGCCATTTTTTCATTTTCCTTTAGCCTCAGCCCTGTGATCTGCTGGCACTGCAAAATCCACCAGTTGACAAAAGTTCTTTCTTTTTTGTTAAATTCAGCACTAGGTATGGTTCTTCTTGCTGGATAAGGTGATCCGTTTTTTTTCAGAAGTCCCCCCCCCTTTCCCCCCAAAAAATCAAAAGAGAATTTTACTGCGTTTTGTTCCTCAAGAACAGAAATTCTGGTTTAATGCATATACCATTTTGTTGTAGGGTCAAAATTAAAATGTTTGCATAATTCGCCAGTGGATCACCTCCAACCCCAGTCGTGCTTAGTTTTGGTACACACCGTTGTGCTAGTTTGCTACATTCGCTAGGTAGCAGGTTTAAACAGTCTCGATCTCTATTCCCACATTTTTTTATTATTATTTACCTACTACTACTACGTCTACTACTACTTACTACTACTACTAATAATTATTATCATTATTTTGAGTTTTCACATCAGCAATTAGCTGATGGTCTTCACTGGATCTGGAGTGACAGAAAGTCGCCTCAGGTCTCCAGGACTCTTCTGAGTATTCTGGCAGATTGCAGCAGTGCAGTGTTCTGAATGGTTTCATCCTTCCTCTGATTTTCCAAACTGTATCCATTATTATTATTATTATTAATTATTATTATTATTATTATTAGAGTTTTTTTCACACCAGCGTTAGCTGTTGGTATTTCCCTGGAGTCTGAAGTGACAACAAGTCATTCTCCGGTCTCCAAGATGCTTCTGAGTATTCTAGCCGATTGCAGCAATGCAATAATCTGGATGGTGCTCAATTATTCCTCTGAATTTCCAGATTCTCCAAGTCTTTTACTCAAGCTTTTTTATCCGAGTGCGCCAAACTACAATTGTATCATTTGACCTTCATATTCACATAGTTTTTCAATTATCTGGCAAGGTCCGGTATTTGTCCATCTTTTCATTTTCCTTTCATCTTACGCCCTGTGGTCTGCTTTAACTGCAAACTCACTAATTGACAAGTTCTTTCTTTTTTGTTAATCAACACTAGGTGTGGTCTTTGCTGGGATATGGTGATCCGTCTTATTTTAAGTCCCAGTGAATTTTATGACGTTTTCATTCTCAAGAACAGATTCCTGGTTTATACCATTTTGTTGTATGTCCAAACTTTAATTTTTGCATTATTCCCAGTGGATCACCTTCCAAACACTGTCGTCCTAGTTTTGTATTCTCGTTGTGCTAGTTTGCTCATTCACTTTAGTGCATGGTTTACAGTCTCATCTCTGTCACCGCCATAGTCAACATTTAAGTTGTTTTGTTGGGTCTTATCAATTTTGCTTTGATATAATTTGTTCCTTTGGCATTATATTGTACAGCAATTATTAGTGTTCAGTTTCTCTTTTGAGGTTTTCCCTCTTCTTAACCATGTCCAAGTCCAAGTCTTTTAATATGTAAACCTCTCCGATTTGTGTTTGAAAGTGTCCAATAATGTTTTTTCTTACTCATTTTTGTTTTCTTAACTCTTCTTTGTTTTTTCCTGTGTGTCTATGTATTACATCTGGCTGTTGTTGGCTGCCATAAGTAATTTTGTCCTTTGCTCTTTTTTGTGTATTCTTCGAGTCATTGATTGTGGCCTCTAACGCAATCCTTTAATGTTGGCAAAGACATCTTCCACTTCCTTCATGTACATATTGTCTATCTATATCCGTCTCAAGGGTGTAGAGCCTTGTTGCATCGTCATTAATTATCTATTCCTTGCGTCAATTCTGAGTTCTTCTCTATCCACTTTAAGAATGGCCAGAGTATCTTATAACGGGACGGGCCTAGGTATTTATTTCTTGATAAGATTTCTGCTGTTGAGTCTTGGTTCTAGGAGTTTTCTGTTCTCCTGCGGTATTTTAACCTTTCCTTTAATTTCTGTTTCTTGATATTGTCTGCTTCTAGAAATCGCTAAGTATTTTGGTAACTTTCGTTTTCATCAGTCATTTAATAGTGTCCTGATTTGGTAATTGTATTTCCTCCTTTCATTTGCAGGAAATATAATTTCAATATTTTCTTAAGAAATCGAAATTAACACAGGATAGGTTTTAACAAGGTAAGGAGTTACATCAGCTTTGGTTATTTCCCGCAGTATCATCATAAAACTTCCTACAATGTATTAAGAAACATTAGTGGGGACCCATTAAATTTTCCGGGACTCATTCACAGAAAATATATGCGCCGTGTACGCATTAAATCAAAAAAGCTATCAGCATCACTATAATATATATTATATATATATATATATATAAAACTTTTACTTTGTTTTTATAACACACACACACACATACATATATATATATTGTGTGTGTGTGCTGTGTGTGTGTGAAGAGAAATGGAGTGAATCCGCAGTGGTGTAGTAATAAGTGAGAAATTTGAAAAAACACAGGTTTAATAAACTGAGTGGTAAGTTTAATTAGCCGACGCTGCAGTGTTTCGAATCTGTTGAGTAGATCTTCTTCAAGGGTTTTTGTTATATAAGGAAGAGTGAAAAAAAAATTATCACAGAATAATGCTATCATTATTGTTATAATTATTGTTTACTAACAAATATGACCCCCGGGTGGCACGTAATTTAAGTTTTCATGCAATAATATATAAATAGAAAGACTAATGAAATTAACTAAGAATGCAGATAAAACTATTTGAAACTTACTCTTCAATCATTCCAGCCTTTCTTGCTAAATTTTCATATTTTAACTATTTAGTTAAAATAGGAAGTAAAGGAAAAAATTACAGTTATTTCTTATGTTACATAAATTTCTTTTAAGATGTATTCAAGAGATTTTTGGTCATATTCAATAAGATTAAAACCAAAACCAAATAGAAATCATAATACTAGCACATATTTATTAAAATCAAATGTTTAAGATCAATATGCAAAATTAAGCCCACACCAATTCACAACTGTAAACCACTTATGTTTGCTGTCTATATAAATACAACTGCATATTGTAGTTTGTAGATATGGTCAAAACCGTAAATTAATGATGTAAACATTTTATTAATAATTGAGTTTTAAAAGAAATTAAATAATGGAAAAATGTGACGTAAATAACAAAGGGAATGGTAATTTGTGTAGTTATATAGTTCGGTTTACAGACAGAATACCACACATCTCCATTATAGTAAGAAGATTAGATATGTGTGTGTGTGTGTGTGTGTGTCTTAAAAATAAAGGAAAAGTACTTGGTTTCATATATAATATATATATATAAATATATATAATTAACCTTTTTCCTATTCTGTCCCATCTTTTTTCTTTTTTTCCTTTCTTTTTTCTTCTATTTTTCTTTCTTTTCGTAACGATATCAATTTTTTCACTGTTTTTACTGGTCGAGGAAATCTATCTTTATGAAAACTTTTTTTTCGTCAGATCTCAATTTGGATTTGCCCTCTTTAATTTTAGCAAAAACGTTTAATCTTCATTCCATTTTTTGTTGTCTTATTGTTGTTCTTTCTTTTTTTGTTTGTGTTTGTTTTTTTGTTGTTTTTTCATTCTTTTTCTTTTTGCAGGAAATTCTTATTGTCCGGCTGGAATCTGGTGCCAGCCTGATATGAACAATGGATTAGCAGTCGAGAAACTAATTCTTCAACAAAAACATCACATCATTACCGGTTTAACCAACTACGAACTACGACTATTTACTGCCATTCTGAGTACGGTAGCCTTAGCAACCCAAAATTCTTCTTCTTCTTTCTTCTTCTTCTTCTTCTTCTTCTCTTTCGTTCTTTTCTTCTTCTTTATCTACGCTCTTCTCTTTCTTCTTGTGTTCTTCTTCTTTTCGTTTTCCCTTCTTCTTTATTTACGTCTATTCTTCTTCTTCTTCTTCTTCTTCTTCTTCTTTCTTCTTCTTCTTCTCTTCTTCTTCTTCTTCTTCGTTCTTTTTCTTTCTTCTTTATCTACGTCCTCTTCTTCTTCTCTTCTTCCTTCTTCTTCTTTAATTTACGTCTCTTACTTCGTCTTCTTGCTTCTTTCGTTCTTTTTATTCTTCTTTTATTTACGGTCATTCTTCTTCTTCTTCTTCTTTTCTTTCTCTTCTTCTTCTTCCTTTCCATTCTTCTTTTTCTTCCTATTTATTTACGTCTGCTTCTTCTTCTTCTTCTTCTTCTTCTTCCTCTTCTCTTCTTCTAAATTGCTGGTTTCTAAGTTGTGTTTTCCAGCCCCTCTAAAAAACTTGAACGTGAGTTCGCCACCGATACTCGATTGAATGCTACACCCTGGGGCTGGATCAAAATAAACCACCCGAGTAAGACGCACAAGATATGCTGGACGCTGCTAGGGAAGCAAACGATGAACTAATGTGACGTTCTCTTATGGTCACCTAACATGGACACACCAGTTTAAGGCGAACAAACAAAAACCTCTGGTTTTCCGCCCGTTTCGACTGGGGGTCCGGCGAGCCTTCGGCCGCTGGACCGGGTTGTTTATAATAATAGCATCGATACCAGGGGGCCATCCCCCAGCGCAACACCTGCCGCCCATTGATTTAAAGGGGCAGGGCTGGGTTTATTGGCCCAGTGCGCTGAGGCGCCCCCCTTGAGGGGGAATGCCGACGGGAATCGACGCAAATTTTTTGCACGCTGCGCATTCGCATGAGCTTCCGGCTTGTGGGTGGTCCAACGTTAATAGGGACTTGTGCCTGACCGTACAAGTGGGGTACGCGGTAAATACAAACAAAAACCTCTGCTCTGATTCTGGATACCTAACGCAGGAGACTCTTCATTGGGTATGACCGATAGGGACGGTTAGAGAGAGAGAGGAGAAGAGAGAGAGAGAGAGGTTATGAATATCCGTATGCCAGCGCAACCTTATGAATGATGATAATGATGATGATGGTGATAGATGATGAGATGAATGATTGTAGTGAAATTGATTGTCTGACAACGAAGGGTCAACGCGAAAACTCCCTGGTAAGTGCGAGAAACGGTGACGCGAGAGTGGGGATTTTTAAAAGGACAGTCCAGTCAGTGAGCTAGTAATCGACAGAGGACAAGTAAAGGGTTTAAAATTTTGGTTGGTTGGTTGGTTTGGTCTTACGGTTCGAGTAAAAATATCTCTACCGTCTGTGGGGTGGGGGGCTTAAACCTCTGCAGTGTATTCGGCGTATTCTAAGCTCCATCGACAGGGCGGTATACAAGCGATAAATTACTTGACTTCTTATGGTTTTGAAATGATTATACAACTTCTTGAAAGTATAAAATTGCATACAAAATAAGACTAACTTCGGCGTTCAAATTCTTGTGCTGTGTGTAAAGGCAGCTATTTACTCACAGACCAATAGAAGTTAAGAGTTACTGTAAAGTGAATAAGACCGCAATTCAAAGGTACTCCCAAGTAGATATTAGTTCCTCTCTCTCATATATATAATTATAATTCAATATTATAATACTAAATATATATGTGTGTGTCGTAATATTCAAGAAAAATGAAAAAAACCAACAAGTTTAAGGGTTAAATGTAGAGTTTATTGCCGACGCTTAGACAGCGGTGTTTCGATTCATATAATTAGATCACTCTCAGGGCATAAGATAAGAAATATATTTATCACAGAAAATAATGAGAAAAGGCGAGAGGAAAATAAAAATTCCTGGGTCCATCTCTTCCCACTCTGTTACAAACCATGTTTTTCGAAGCTGAAAACCCAAGGAGAACGGTTCATGAATATGACATCAAAATATTCTATCTTATGGCGTTGGATATGCTTGGCCCGCTTAGTGTGTGTAATGAAAGGAACACATAATATAATAATGATATATAATATATATAATATATATATATATATGTGTGATTTTGGCAGCAATTTTCTCTGTTAAACCACTCTTTGCGCTTGAACACCGACGCTGACACCAATTCCTGTAACGTACGAGTTTACTGTTCATCCTTTCGAAGTTGTCTGGCCATCTTTTTTGGTGGCAGCGGGTGGAAACCGCGGTTGAATTCAGACAACTTCGCTACGACAGACATTGTCCACTCGAGTTCAACCAAACCACACACCACACACATATATATATATAAAGTAAGTAAAAAGTCGTTGGGGCGGCCTAAAAGTCCGCCGTATCAGCCAATCAGCGAGGGAGTCATATCCCCTTTCTACTAGCGATAAACCAAGGAGATTGTTTTGGCGTCTGAGGTGGAGCGCCCACAACTACACACTCCTATACCTGTAACCGCCACAGCATCCCTGTGCTACTCATACGCTGAGTTGGCAGGACGCGGTTATCGACTAAGAACCTTGTGGTTTCTAGCCGAACGCATCTACGACTGAGCCTAATATAGTATATTAAAATAAATCTCGTACTCGTTTGTCTAACAACTAGTTTATCAAGACAGACGCACCATTATTTCTATGGTATAGAGGAGAGGTAGCTTAATCCTATACAACGAATTGATACAGGAAATTTGTCATATCGTATAACACTAAACCAACCAGCCAACTATCAACCAGCCAACCAGAAAACCACCAGCTTGTCAACTCAGCGAGGACACCAAATCAATACCAAACAAACCAATCCAACCCAACCACATGAGCTAAATTAATCAGAAATCCAGCCACTAACATATATATATAATCTATATATATTATACTATATTATATATATATATATATATATATATCAAGAAAAACTGAAAAAACCACAGGCTATTAAATGGCGTTAAGTGCGTGAGTTATTGGCCGACACCTGCAAGTGTTCATCTATAAACTAGATCATCATCAGGGCATAAGATAAGTAAATTATATGTATCACAGAATTGATGAGAAAAAGTGAGTGGTAATCCTTCCTTATTCAGTCCTGTTTGTAAAAATTTTTCTATGAGTTTAAGAAAAAAGGAAGACGGTTTTGGAAAATATGACATCAAATATTTCTATTTATGGTGTGAGGTTATGTAGCGCTGCATTAGTTGTGTGTATTGAACGAAACATTGTCATTTTTTTGTATGTGTGGTAGTTGTGTGTGTGTAGTAATAAATATTTATTTTTGTAGCGATAAACATGACAAGCGGAATGAGAACAGAAACCTCTCAAGGTTGTGTGTGTGTGGTGTGTGTGTATGTTGTGAATTATTATATAATATAATAATACAAGTAATATATTATATAATAATATATCCTATCATTATACTATATATATATATAAAAAGCGTTTCCCTCTGCTAAAGTTGAAGTCACCTCCACAACGGGCATGATTAGTATAAACACTATGATTAATCGGTAAAAACTCGTATTAATTTAAAGTAACGGCCTGAAGAATCAATCGAATGAGAAAACTCGCAGTAGGTTACTCCTTTCTCCATTGTTAGAATAAATTATACTGCTCCCCACGCTTGTAGTGTGACGCCCTTTGTATTTGTTTATCTTCATCAACCCTTAACCTACTGGATATTATTGCGTTTCCACGATGCGTACTTCATACGCCACTCGGATAGTTTGATAATTACATTATAATATACACTATATCAAATATAATATATATAATATATAATTATTAATATATTAATATATGATATTAACTATATAAGGTAGAATTGAAAAACGTGGTCTCGAATTCACGGGTATAAGATGGCTGTATATCTTTATTTGCTATATATGGTTACTTTAAGATGTATTTGTTAACCATTGGTTCAAAGCAGCAGGATCGAATTAACCACTTCTATACGTAAAGACAAACGCACCCCTGTGAATAAAATCTGATAAAATTGTTTAACACGCTCAGTTGCTTTAATTATGCATATATAGGTACAATACATTTTAAGTGTCGTTTGTTAGACATTGGTTAAAATGCAATTCTCATAGTTAATTTTCGTCCTTTGCAGTAGCTATCTTAGAACCAAAAATTGCTACTGAGGAATCATTCCAAAAGATGGAATTTGTTGATCTTGTGACAAATCATTAAGCGTATCATATCCAATATAGAGTGCAATACGCGAACCCCTACATATGTATATATTAAGACTTGGTACGCTACAACATCATCCATCATCATCATCATCAATCATCATTCACGGAAGTATTAAGCACGGATATCCATATCGACAATCTCTCTCCAACCACCCTCATCACTCATATGTATCAGGACGGTCCTCTGTCTGTTAGGCACCAGTATCCGCGCAGAGCTCGCCGTCAGTATATGACCTTTGGATGGCCCCACACTGCCATGCACATTTGCTGGCTTCCACAAGAGGACGTCACTTAAGAGTTCGTCTTTGCTTCTCCAGCAGTGTCCCGCGTGTCTTGTCCGTCTTACTCGTGGTTTGGATGATATGAGACAAATGACCTTTTAGCTGTTTTCTCGTGGGGGGGGGGGGGGTTCACGTTTTGATTAGGATCGCACGTAGCATTCTTGTGCAAGCTCCCATCTAAATTTAATTCTCTAAGACGCTTCGTTAGGGTCCAAGGTGGTACAGCCGTACAGGAAGCAGCACAAAGTAAACTTGTCACAAAGATCAATTAATTAAAACAATGAGAGCTCCATTTGTGTATTCTTGTCCAGGCTAACTATGCACACTAAATGTATTGAGTGTGGTGGGTAGTTAGCAAACGTATCACAGAAGATAACTACTTATAAGCTCTATCTTCACAGCGTACTGACTACTTGAAGAGCAAGGGTTAAAGAGCTTGCCGCAGAGACCAGTTATATAATACTAGTACAAAATAAAAACACCCTCCGGGTGATGTAAAAATAGATTCTTGAAACATATTGCCTGAGGGGTGGAGTTAAAAATTCAATGTCAGCAGAGTTTGTACCCTAAGTAGTAAATCATCATTCATTAAAGGATTAAAAAATAAAACAATTTGAAATGTAAACTTTAAATATGTATTAAAATAAAACAAACTATATATAAATATTAATACCAATCATGTATTTATTAAAACTTGTTTGAAAAAAACAATGAGGACTGTCTAATGCTGCNAGAATGCATGTTCAAATTTTGAGTGTATTTATTCTATGTTATGAGCGATTTTGGGTAATGTGACGTAAGCAGTGACGTAATTTTTGTTACAGGCAAAAACCGGAAGCGAATCTCCATTATTAATAGATATAATACAGGTATAATGAATTTAATCCTGTAGTCGTGGCCTTGTGCCCTACCTAATCTTGGCTTGGTTTGAGCCAAGTAAAATAATGTTCGATCCAAGTGGATGTTTCGAATGCTGATTTTCAGGGTATGTAGACCGTCACTATTCATATGACTGTACAACAATGACTTCCTATAGCCCAGTTGGATGCATGTTGTACTAAGATATATCGGTTTTGCCTCGATTCATTCAGAGCCATGGGAAGTTAGCAAGCCGTGTGAATATTAAGAGATATGAATATTCATGAGTGTGTCCTCCTCGAGTGATGGACGTAACAGAAAGAAATAAAGAAAGAATAATGACAAAAGATTAATCATAATGAATAATAGCCAATATCAAGGAAAAGAAGAAGGAAAGAAAGAAAGAAGGAAGAAAGAAAGAAAGAAGGAAAGAAAGAATGAAGGAGAAAGAAAAGAAAGAATAATGACAAAAGATTAATCATAATGAATAATAGCCAATATCAAGGAAAAGAAGAAGGAAAGAAAGAAAGAAGGAAAGAAAGAAAGAAAGAAAGAAAGAATTGAAGGAGAGAAGAAAGAAAGAATAATGACAAAAGATTAATCATAATGAATAATAGCCAATATCAAGGAAAGAAAGAAGGGAAGAAAAATAATGAAGGAAAGAAAGAAAGAAGGAAGGAAAAAACGAAGGAAAGAAAAAACGAAGGAGAGAGAGAAAGAAAGAAAGAAAGAAAGAAAAAATAATGACGAAAGATTAATAATAATGTTTCATAGCCAATATCAAGGAAAAGAAGAAAGAAAAAAAAAGAATGAAGGAAAGAAAGAAAAAGAAAGAAGAAAGAATGAAGGAAGGAAAGAAAGAAAGAATGAAAGAATGAAAGAAATAAAGAAAGAAAGAACGAATGAAAAAAGAAAGAAATTCTCTCCATTTCCTAAGCTTTTGGGGATGGTTCCAACTGCACCAACTTCAATTGGTATCACTTTCACTTTCATATTCCTCAGTTTTTTTTTTTCAATTCTCTGGCAAGATCTAGGTATTTGTCTACCCCTTGTCTATCGTCTTCACCATGTGATCTACTGAAACTGCAAAATCTACTAGTTAACACGTTCTCGTCTTTTTGTTTATTATTATTATCAGTCCATTAGAGTTTTTCACGCTCGCCTTAGCCGGTGGTTCACTGGAGGCTGAATGACAGCAAGTGTCCTCAAGTCTCCAAGACTCTTCTGGGTATTCCAGCCGATCTCAACAATACTGTAGTCTGGATGGTCTGGATCCTTTCTCTGATTTCACCTTCATGTTCTGCAGTTTTCTTAAAAGGTCCAAGTTCTTCTTCTTCTTCTTCTTCTTCTTCTTCTTCTTCTTCTTCTTCTTCTTCTTGAGTTTTCACATCAGCATTAGCTGATGGTCTTTCACTGGAATCTGAGTGACAGAAAGTCTCCTCAGGTCTCCAGGACTCTTCTGGGTATTCCAGCCGATCTCAACAATACTGTAGTCTGGATGGTCTGGATCCTTTCTCTGATTTCACCTTCATGTTCTGCAGTTTTCTTAAAAGGTCCAATTCTTCTTCTTCTTCTTCTTCTTCTTCTTCTTCTTCTTCTTCTTCTTGAGTTTTCACATCAGCATTAGCTGATGGTCTTTCACTGGAATCTGAGTGACAGAAAGTCTCCTCAGGTCTCCAGGACTCTTCTGGGTATTCCAGCCGATCTCAACAATACTGTAGTCTGGATGGTCTGGATCCTTTCTCTGATTTCACCTTCATGTTCTGCAGTTTTCTTAAAAGGTCCAAGTTCTTCTTCTTCTTCTTCTTCTTCTTCTTCTTCTTCTTCTTCTTCTTCTTCTTCTTCTTGAGTTTTCACATCAGCATTAGCTGATGGTCTTTCACTGGAATCTGAGTGACAGAAAAGTCTCCTCAGGTCTCCAGGACTCTTCTGGGTATTCCAGCCGATCTCAACAATACTGTAGTCTGGATGGTCTGGATCCTTTCTCTGATTTCACCTTCATGTTCTGCAGTTTTCTTAAAAGGTCCAAGTTCTTCTTCTTCTCTTCTTCTTCTCTTCTTCTTCTTCTTCTTCTTGAGTTTTCACATCAGCATTAGCTGATGGTCTTTCACTGGAATCTGAGTGACAGAAAGTCTCCTCAGGTCTCCAGGACTCTTCTGGGTATTCCAGCCGATCTCAACAATACTGTAGTCTGGATGGTCTGGATCCTTTCTCTGATTTCACCTTCATGTTCTGCAGTTTTCTTAAAAGGTCCAAGTTCTTTCTTCTTTTCTCTTCTTCTTCTTTCTTCTTCTTCTTCTTCTTCTTCTTCTTCTTCTTCTTTCTTCACATCAGCATTAGCTGATGGTCTTTCACTGGAATCTGAGTGACAGAAAGTCTCCTCAGGTCTCCAGGACTCTTCTGGGTATTCCAGCCGATCTCAACAATACTGTAGTCTGGATGGTCTGGATCCTTTCTCTCATTTCACCTTCATGTTCTGCAGTTTTCTTAAAAGGTCCAAGTTCTTCTTCTTCTTCTTCTTCTTCTTCTTCTTCTTCTTCTTCTTCTCTTTCTTCTCTTCTTCTTCTTCTCTTCTTGAGTTTTCACATCAGCATTAGCTGATGGTCTTTCACTGGAATCTGAGTGACAGAAAGTCTCCTCAGGTCTCCAGGACTCTTCTGGTATTCCAGCCGATCTCAACAATACTGTAGTCTGGATGGTCTGGATCCTTTCTCTGATTTCACCTTCATGTTCTGCAGTTTTCTTAAAAGGTCCAAGTTCTTCTTCTTCTTCTTCTTCTTCTTCTTCTCTTCTTCTTCTTCTTCTTCTTCTTCTTCTTCTTCTTCTTTCACATCAGCATTAGCTGATGGTCTTTCACTGGAATCTGAGTGACAGAAAGTTCTCTCAGGTCTCCAGGACTCTTCTGGGTATTCCAGCCGATCTCAACAATACTGTAGTCTGGATGGTCTGGATCCTTTCTCTGATTTCACCTTCATGTTCTGCAGTTTTCTAAAAGGTCCAAGTTCTTCTTCTTCTTCTTCTTCTTCTTCTTCTTCTTCTTCTTCTTCTTCTTCTTCTTCTTCTTCTTCTTGAGTTTCACATCAGCATTAGCTGATGGTCTTTCACTGGAATCTGAGTGACAGAAAGTCTCCTCAGGTCTCCAGGACTCTCTGGGTATTCCAGCCGATCTCAACAATACTGTAGTCTGGATGGTCTGGATCCTTTCTCTGATTTCACCTTCATGTTCTGCAGTTTTCTTAAAAGGTCCAAGTTCTTCTTCTTCTTCTTCTTCTTTCTTCTTCTTCTTCTTCTTCTTCTTCTTGAGTTTTCACATCAGCATTAGCTGATGGTCTTTCACTGGAATCTGAGTGACAGAAAGTCTCCTCAGGTCTCCAGGACTCTTCTGAGTATTCTGATTTCACTCTTCGCGAACTTTCCCCATCAGCGTTAGCTGGTGATCCTTCAATGGAGTCTGAATGACGGCAAGGACTCCAGGATTCTTCTGAGTATTATAACCGATCATAGCAACGCTGTTGTTTTGATGGTGTTGATTCTTCCTCTTATTTCCACATCAACAAGTCTTTTATGTATATATATATATATATATATATATATATATATATATATATATATATATATATAGTGTACTTACTACAAGAAACAATAACTCATATGACAAATTATATATATATATATATATATATATATATATAAATATAAAATAAGTATATACTATCTATAACAATAACAATAACTATATATATGATCGTTTTCACCTGCAAACATCTATCTCTATGGATAATCTAAAGGATAGAAAGTATATATATATATATATATATATATATATATATATATATATATATATATATATATATATATAAGAAGTTAAGCGACATAATATTTTGTTTTTGCGACTAAATTAAGTTTTTTTTTAATAAAAACAAATTTCATAAAATATTTAAATTTTTACCGTTGGTACCACAACATTACTCTCTCTCTCTCTCTCTCTCTTTCTCTCTCTTGATTATTATTGATGTGAAGTATCAAGCTGTTTCTAATGTTCTGGTATACAGTGGATACAAAATATGATTTCATTCTGCATATCTGGTAGTGGGGAGCATTTGACATCAACACACCCTCTAAGTAATGGGTTATACCTCTTTTATCATTTTAAAAGCCTCTAATACACACTCTAGATAATGGGTTATACCTCTTTTATCATTTTAAAAGCCTCTAATACACACTCTAGATAATGGGTTATACCTCTTTTATCATTTTAAAAGCCTCTAATACACACTCTAGATAATGGGTTATACCTCTTTTATCATTACCTCCAGCTTCATATTCGACAGTTTTCCCCGTTCTCTGGCAAGATCCAAGTGTTTGTTTATATTTTTTGCTTTCTTTCATTTTCACTCTGTGGTCCACCGGAACAGCAAAATCCACTAAATGACAAATTCTCTTTTTCTTGTTAATTGACAGTAGGTCTGGTCTCCTAGTCGGGATTAGGTAATCCGTCTGTATCTCAAAATACCAGATAATTTTATGTGTCTCATTCTCTAGTAGGGATTCCGGTTTGTGCATATACCTGTTATGTTTTTACATACAGATAAAATACAAAACACCGAATGAAAATGCAAGACCAGGTTGTTGGAAATTAACAAGGTTTTATTTAGCACATGGTAGAGAATGCTCTTACCCTAAAAGCGACTTAGTAAGCTCAACCGTACTGTGTACGTGCGTTCACTCGGTACAAACCCCAATCCAAAAGTGTCATGGTGGAAAACCCACTTCCCTTACCGATCAAGAGGAGCAACTCTATTTTTTTGTTAGGTCTGAACCTAACAATACCATTTTATAGTTTAGTCAAAGTTTAATCTTTTGCACAATTTCCAGTAGATTATCTATCCCATCCAGTCATGTCTATCTTTGTATTCCTTTCGTGCTAGTTTGCTACGTCTATCTATACATATATAAAGGGCAGTTTTGTGTATCTGTATGTCCGGAGGAAACTTCGAAAATAAAACAATTAACGATAAAGTAAATATATATACACATCAAATATCACCAGGGTTTGGGTTTTGAGCAAAAATAATGAAGATTGATTTATATTCGTGAAGATAATTAAAAAAATTAAATTTAAATGGTAACAACATGGATTTTTTTGTTGCATTTAGTATTTTAAATAGGAGACAATTTTTCTTTTCAGAGTGGCTGGATCAAGGCAAGGTGTTTTTTTTTTACATAGGGATTTAAATGGGGTCTCCTGCGAGGATCCAACCCGTTATTCAACAATAATGGATCCGCGAGACTACCTTTTTACCCCCTCCTCTACCTTGTGTAGCCGTTTCTAGTACATATATAAAAGGCAGTTGTATGTATCTGTATGTCCGGAGGAAACTTCGAAAATAAAACAATTAACGACAAAGTAAGTATATATACATTAATATCACTAGGCTTGATTTTTTAGCAAAAATAATGAAGATTTGATTTATATTTGGGAAGATAATTAAAAATGGAAAGTCATTTGCATTTCATTTTGTTTATCTTTTTTTTGTATGTTCTTTTTTCGTTTTGAAATATAATATTGATTGATTGAATTAACTGTATCATTTATATCTTTTTTTAAATATTGTAAATCATTGAATGGAAATTTCTTACTATATTGTTATATATTTCCGTGGGGATCGTTATGGAGCAATCAACGAGGATTTCACTCGCGATAAGTAATAATGGATCTGCGAGACTAACTTTAAAAAAATCCTCCCTCTACCCAGGCGACGCCGGGTAGCCACTTCTAGTTTTTTTATAATGTAATTAACCATTTGTCTCTGTCTCCACACATGCTACTGTTTTACTCGCAATGCTTTGCTATAAAGTTTCAAATGGTAGATCAAATATACAGACCCATTGTATGATTGCTACCATAGCAACGAAAATATTAGGTCCAAGGTCACTTTTGGCGGTTTAAAAAAAAGGTCTGATTTGAATCTTTAAATGCTGGACAGAAAAGATTTACAGTTACAGCTACTTTCTTTCACATTGGCACTTGACAGATGATGTATATATCAAATCGGGGTTAATGTCCATTTCCATAGAGATGTCAAGTTCCATCTCCCCATTGCTCTTAAGGATGCAGGGTAGGTTTAGTCATTAATGCCTAAGGTGTCTTAAAGGTGAAATGTCGACAGAATTGGAAGTCTCTGAAACTACTCACACCGTCTCATTGTAGGGAGAAGATTTTGTAACGAGGTGGATTTTGCCTCGGGTGGAGTTAAAATAATAATATCTGGGACTTCGACTTTATAGCTTATTTTTTGGCACACTGACATTATCATGTGGATATTGGCAATGAAGGAAAATGTGCAGTTAAGGAGAACATTTTAAAGCTAAAATTTCAATTTTAGAAAATATTTTCAAACATTAGTGCGTCTGTGTTTTGAATTAGACCGTCGTGAGGTTAGTTTTATCCTACCGATCGGCACGTGTGTTACGTCGGCCGTGGCCACGGCTATCCCGTCCAGTACGAGAGGAACCGCGGGATCGGAGCAACGGTTCGCGTGCTCGCTCGAACGAGCGGCGGTGCCAAGCTCTCCGCGCGATAACGGCTGAAAGCCTCTAAGCCGGAACGGTATTACGAAAGGCGTCTCTTTTCGTTCCGCTGGAGCCTGCCATAGCAGTCGTCTGTCTCTAGTAGCGGCGGCTGTTGCGTTCGGCGGGGCGGTTCGCTGTCACCGTTGGGCGTGGCTTGTCGTCGTTGCATACGCGGCGGCGTGCGCGAACGGGCCAATCGATTTGACATTGACAAATATTTTCGTTGAAAATGCATGACAAGAAAATAGTTTGTCTCTTTTTAAAAAATCAATTTTGTTTTTTAGAAACCAACGGTCCCCTTCCTGGGGTTAACACTTGATTTCTCTATGTATTGTACTTACATCTATCTATCTCAACCTCTGGTCACATTTATCTATATATCTATCTATCTATCTATCTCAACCATTTGTCACCTATCTATCTCAGCCTCTGGTTACATCTATCTATCAATCAATCAATCTATCTATCTATCAATCAATCTATCTACCTATATATCTATCTCAGCCTCTGGTCACATTTATTTATCTATCTATCTCAACCATTAGTCCCCTATCTATCTCAACCTCTGGTCACAGCTATCTATCTATCTATCAATCTATCTTACATCCTCTTTTTAGGATAAGTTTCTTTGGGGAGACCAGATGCTAGAAGTATTTGCTCCATCTTTCCTTGTCTCAATAGAGCATCATTATAGAGGATAACGTATTGGACTACGACATCGTAGTAAGCTAGTACGAACCCCAGTCACACTATTACGTTCACTTTCAGGCTATTACCCTAGGGATAGTTATGAAACCCTTCAGCTTCCTAACTATGGGTCAAAGAGTACTAGTGGGTTGCCTTCCCTTACTTGGAAGAGTTATCTTCCCTCTGGGTTCCCGTTTTTGTCCACCAGGGTTTTTTGGTATTTAAGCGCCGGTTTTGAACTCTCGTTCTCTTCTTCTTCACTGCGGCACCTCAGCACATGGGTTAGACTTTTATGTCTACCCCTTCTCGGGGTATTTTGTATGTTCTTGTAGTGAACTAATGTATACGTTTTTTATCCTATATCCTTCCTCTCCTTGTATGTGTATTTCTTGTCTTATATGTTACTCCATGTGCTGTCCAATTTATTAAAGTCCATTATGTTATATTTAACACTCGTGTCGGGGTTGTTTGTTTCAACCAATTATAATTTATATTATAACTTTGAACCTTACAGTACCATTAGATTTCTTCTATAAGAAGGTGTCGTGTTTATGTTTTTTTTTTATTCTAAATATTTTAAAAAATAATTTTCAAATATACGGCGTTCCTCAACTTAAAACAACAGATCATTACAACATCGCCGTGGGATAAGTGCTATAAAAAATAGTACTTTCAATAACTCTGATGATGGAATTTTATTTCCGAAAATATTTAGAATTAAAAAAAAAGTTAAATAAATATAATTTTTAACACATATTGCATTGTAAATTGCCTTCAAAAATCTTTATATTACACATACACACAATGCTTCAAAGATACTATAATATATATAATATATATATATATATATATATATATATATATATATATATATATACAGAGATGCTGATAGGTACGCGTCCTGTGTCACTGACGCATAAAAATCTAAAAGGATGCAATGAAATTGTATCCATGCATCCTAGTGTTTAATTTTCTTCCAAGACCATTCAACGCATTTCAATATTATCTTGGAAAGGAATTATACTCTATGGGGTCCAAGGTAGGGGTTAGATGGCTTTAGTTGTTCATAGATAAAATCTTTACAATTTATTAAGAAACTTTAGTTGGGGCCCATCGAAAGTTGGGACCCATCAAATTTCCCGAGGACTCTAACGTCAAAAGTCATGAGTAGTGAATTAACTCATTTAACTTGGCCTCTCGTACACAAATTTACTTTTACATGAATTCAAGTGAACATTACTACAGAATACATTGATATTTTCGTGGTGACCTGTCACGCAGAGCAATGAACACACGTCGGTCGCACAATCAGTCTGCTGAAGACGCTGGGTGATGGAAGCGGGAGTTGCATATTTAATCTTTTTCATGCAATCAATACTCCCGGTTATTTTGTCTAAACTAGTCGATAAATTAAGCCATTAATAAAATATCAGATGAGGAAGTTAGACTCGTACTTTATAAAACATTTCTAGTTTGCATAGGTCTTTTAGTAAGTTTGGTTAGGAAATGCCGAGGAACCCCTTATAGAGTGATAATAAGTTAGTTTAAAAATATACATCCTAATTATGTAACCCACTAAAATATGTTTATGCTAAAAGAAAATAAATTGATATTCATTAAGACGCAATTATTCTTTCTTTTACTTTATTTAAAGAAGTTAGACTCGTACTTTATATTAATTTATCTCATTAGGACGGAAGAATAGATAAATATAAAAGAAAATAAGCAGGGTTTTAATAGATATCATTGTGACAACTAACACGGGGAGTTTTTGTATTAATAAGAAATACCATTAGTTCCAATTCAGTCACGACGGGTTATTCTGCAGTGATGAGCTGTCCATACACGAAAATAAGTGGAGCGCTATTTAAATCAGAAATGGGACAAATCTATCTGACTTCAATTTTGTTTATGTTTAAATGAAAGGAGATCGATATTTAGACAATTATTACAATAATGGATTGACAAAAATTATTAAGTGAAGAAAGAATATCAATGTTTCGTCTAATAAATCCCTGTAAATTAAATGTAAATCTTTCTAAATATCAGAAACTATCTACCCCTCCGCATAATTTAGTAATTATACATTATATATATATATATATATATATATATATATATATATATATATATATATATATATATAAGATAAATGTGAATTGATAATATCTACAAAAGAAACAAATTCATTAACCATCACTCTATAATAGATCCTCGAATTTTTAAATACATATGATCCATGCTTTAAACAAATGATGGTTTGAGAGACAATTTCAATGACTAGGAAAAGGATAGAGATCCTCACTGAGTATCCTACTAGGACCGAAAATTGCCATTGCTTAATGATGGAAGCGGGAGCTGCACCTTTTTTTGCGCATTTAATCTTCCCGGCTATTTCGTCTTTAACTAGTCAATAAATTAAACCATTAAAACAAGTTCAGAAGAGGAAGTTAGACTCGTACTTTATGACAATTTATCTCATTAACATATAAGAGTAAATACAAAAGAAAATAAGCAGGCTTTTAATTGTTATCACAATAACAATCAACACTAGGAGATGCTATATTAATAATAAAAAAATTACCATTCTTTCCGAGACGGCATATTTTGAAGTTCTGAGATGTTCACGACCGAAAATAAGAAAAGCACTATTTAAATCTGAAATGGGACCAGTCAACCTTTACTTTCTGACTGAAAATTCGGTAGCCTAATTAAATTTTAAATTTTAAAATTCGGTAGCCGAATTAAAACTAAATTTTATTTGGTACAATTATGTAAAAATATAAATTTTATGACAATTTTCTTCAATAAATAAAATCTTTTGATAATAGATTCAGTATCAATTTGTCTGTGACTAAAACTATGTCACTGCTTACATCACAATACTGTCATTGATAAAATATTATTTGATAAATAACCAATAGATGCATGCAACATTTTGATTTGAGGGGGACAGAAGTAAGTTTCCATTTCAAATGGTTTCATTTTTTATTTACTCCTTTAATAAATTTGATGATTTTACCGATAATACAAACCTTCTTATATGGAAATTTTAACTCAGACAATATCTTTCAAAAATTAATTCTTATAACCGCCCAGATGGCGTTTTTTGCTAGTTTATGTAAAAATGTTTGTACAATAAATTAATGAATATAATATATGTTGTTACGCTCTTAATTGCTTTTCTTAGAGATTTAATAAATTTAATAAATTTTATATCCATTAAAGTAAGCATTAAATTGGATAATTTTATTTATTTAATTTTTAAAAACAAAACAAAATTTATATAAATAAGAAGTAAAATAATATTTTCAATCATCTAATACAGAATAGTATTCCTCTTATTGATTGATGTGTATTGTTTAAACATTGAACAAATTACTATTAATTTCTCGCTACAATTAATTTAAATAAATATATTGCTAATGAAAAATGACTTCTATTTTGTTCATCTGTAAAAAGAAGAGATCGATATTTAGACATTACAATACTTGATTGACAAAAATTGGTAAGTGAAAAAAGAATGACAATGTTTCGCTGTATATAAATTATAAATATTTCTAAATATCAAAAAGTAACGTTAAAATTTAGTCATAGTTGCTGCGGGCATTTTGAATGGCTGGCAGCTGATATTCGTTCTTTCTTCCTTTCTTCTTTTTCTTCGGGGAGCTGAAGAAAATCAGCAGGCAAGATTCTGCTGATACACCAAGCAGCAGAGGCAGCTTACGATATTTACCGAAAATCGTTTGATTTTTGTTTAATTAATTAATTAGATCCCTTAATTAGTAAAAATCAATAACCAAATTTGGCGTGTTTCTTAGTTAGAAGAATATCAAGGTGCATGCAAGATTTCAAATCTGTGTGATCTCCCATTTTGGACCCGTTCTACCAAACTTCCTTTTATATATATATATATATATATTATATATATATATATATATATATATATATATATTAGTAGAAGGGCCAGTTTTGTTAGCCTTATCATAATATCAAAACGTAACCGTCATTCTGCACATTTTAGTAATGACGATGTAGATCCGCTCAGATGATTTAACACTTCTTGAAAATAAGCAGCACGGAACATCGGCGTTTAAATCAACCAATTGTAAGTTATGGATTATTTCTGATTCTTTCATAGCAAGACCAATAATCTGATTTGGCATGCATCTAGGATAAAAAAAATTATAATATTATTTCACATTTATTGAAAATTATTTGTACCAAAAAATAGATGAAATTGATTTACGAGTAGAATGAATTAAATTCGTAAGCCAAGGCACAACGATATATATATATATATATATATATATATATATATATATATATATATATAGAGAGAGAGAGAGAGAGAGAGAGAGAGAGAGAGAGGAGAGAGAGGGCCGGGTTAGCTCAGTCGGTAGAGCGTTCGGCTAGAAATCACAAGGTTCCTAGTTCGATACTGGTCCTCGCCAACTCAGCGTATGAGTAGCACAGGGATCTGTGCGGGAAAGTAAGGAGCTGATGGTAGGTGTGGCGCTCCACCTCAGATGCTAAAACAATCTCCTTGGTCTAGCGCTATTGAAAAGGGGATAGACTCCCTCGCTGATTGGCTGATACCGACATTAGGCCACCCCGACGACTTTACTTTTTATAATATATATATATATATATATATATATATATATGTCCAAACCATATATATAATAATTCCAACCATTCCAACTAATAGGAAGCGGCAGAATGCTTATAAAAAGACATAGCTCATAACCTAGAGTTGTGAGTTCAGTCTCTGTGCTGGGCAGTATAGTTCACTTCACCCTCTCTTCAATCAATTTTCAATCGGATGCTTTTTTCCTTTCTTTTTAATATGATTTAGGGTTAACCCTTTCTGTTTAGATTCACTTGTAGAATTAAAACATCTTTTCAGTTTTGGCAAGAATATTTAAAAGGATTATTTCTCAAACATTGAAAAATGCAAATACATCTTTTATAATAATACAACATCGTAAAATACGTAGGACGTGTCTGTTAAGTTGAAAAATAGACACTTGTTGGAAATCGGTGTTTCAAATTCTAGACTATATGACCTTTAGGCACCCCTTTTGCGATCTCAATTCGTGGGGACATTTTTTCCATTTACACCGTCAAAATCCAGTTAATTGTTAACAGACGATTTTCAGAGTTTATTAAATTTATAAAACTAACCCCTAACCCTAACCCCTAACAAACAACCGAATGTTGACGGTGTAAATGAGAAAAATGTCCCCACGAATCGAGATTACAAAAGGGGTGCCTAAAGGTCATATGGTCCCAAATTCTTAATATTCATTCATTGTTTTTTTTTATCATGATATAATTATTTTATACGAAGAACTTTTACGAATAAGTAAATCAAAATGGAAAACTGCTCCGTGATCGTTAACCTCAACATATTTGATGCCGGCCATATCTTCTGAAAAGCAGATGACAAAGGACTGTTTAAAATTGACCAATCAGATTGTTGCATTTTTGATGGCGGTATCTACCTCCACTTAGATTCGAAACCGGTAGCTAGAGATTACAAACACTATCTCAACTTATCGTTCAACCCCTACCAGAAATCACGCTTGCGAGACTACTGGATTATTTAAAGCGACAATTCCACATCAGCTTACACGACAACATGATTTCGCTGTCATTATAAGGCGCTATTCAGTCTTATTTCGCGTTTGAACAAACAGATATTTACTAAAGAAGGTTTGGTTTTAAAAATGGATTTCGAAATACCTGCTGGATATAAAATGATTGAAGAAACACAGATTTTAAACTGGTCTATATTTTCCAACTTAACAGGTAAGTCTCACCGGTTTTAATGCTATGAGAAATGTTTCTTCTTTTATTTATTTATTTTTTTAACTCTTGAGGAATAATTTTCCCTTTAATACATGCAATCACTGAAAAGATTGAATTCTAAAACAATCTGAAAAGGTTTTTGATTTTCAATCTTGAGTCTTCATGTTTAAAAGAAAAAAAAAACATCCCATTAAAAATAATAAAATTTTGTCTTTACTCAAATGAAAAATGAACCTCTTCTATCCTCTGGTAAACAAAATAAAAATCAATAGATTTAATGGATAAATGACCACGTGTATTTTAATCTGATCATATGAAACTCTTTTTGTAGTGAGATGCAAGTCTCACCGGATTTAATGTTATAAGAAGTCTTTTTTTTTTAACTCTTGAGGCATAATCTTCCCTTTTTATACATGCAATCGCTGAAGAGATATTTGTTGAATTCTAAAACGGACAATTTTTTTGTTTTTCAACCCTGAGTTTTCATATTTAAAAGAAAACATCCCATTATGAATTGTACTGTTTTATTGTCTTTACCCCCATATGAAAAAAATAACTTTTTAATCTGATCATATGAAAGGTTTTTTTTTTTTTCTTTTAGCAAGAGGAAAAACGAATTGCATCGTGTGGCCAACGGGGGCACACGTCTTGCATGCAAGATATCCGCCTCTTTCTTATGATTGGTTGGAGAGAAGGTGGTGTGAACAGAGATTGAACTGAACACCTCCCAGGTTAGTTACTACTTTATTACTAAGTGCCGGATTTACATTTATGCTACGTCTGCCTTAAAGTGAAAGACGGCCATTCTATTCACGGACGTTAAAAAAAATCTCTGTATTGATCAAAGTGTGAGGTGTATTTTAGTTATACACGCACACGTTTGTGTAGATCTCTCAATTCTGTGTCTTTTTAAACTTTTTAAGATAGATTAAAGCTTAAAATTCTCTTTAAAATCTATAATGAATAAATAGCCAATTGAATCAGAAAAAATTTTTTTTCTTCAATTCAAATTTTTTTAAACCATGAATTTCCCCCCACCCTAAAAAACAAAAACCCGCAAGTTAAGAAAATGAATTTTAAATTTTTCAGATAACTTTTCGGGTATTAAATTTTTACCGTTCTTCAGAAATTCTAGATATGTAAAAATTAGGGACTGGTCCCTTGTTTTTTTTTTTTTTTTTTTTTTTTTTTTTTTTGAAATGACTAAAAGTCAACACTCTTTACGTTCTGAATTGATAAATACTTCAATATTTCTTCATAAAATAATCCATTAGAGAATTGTCATTAACGAGTAATGTAGTTAAAATTTCATTAAATCGGAATTTAAAAGATTTTTTATCAGTAGTTCGAAAATGTTTATTACATCCCTTTGATATCTCTGCACATATATAATACTTAATATATAATATACATATATTTTTTTTTTTTTTTTTTTTTTTTTTTTTAGTGATAATTAGCATGCATAGGTATTTTAGTATGTTTAGTACTCTATTATTTCTAAGGAAAGAATTACATTGAATTATTCATGAATGATTCCAACCGATTAAGAAAAGAGAGATTTTTCCCGATTCTGATTTTAACTTCAAGAAAAAAAACAGAGGTATTTTTTTTAATCAAATCAATTATGTACGCACTGATAGGCAGCCAAAATAGATTTGAAATTCATCCATGTATCTAGTAAAACTAATTCAATAATATTTTTCTCTTTTAAGATAATGCCATGCATTCCTAGTTGAAGAATTGTCCTACTCATTTCTTCACTTTATCTCGCAAATATCTGAACAATAATTCAAATTTCTCTTTTTAAGATAACTTATTCATTCTAGTTGAAAAATTGTCTTGTCATTTTCATCACTATTTCTCCAAATATCCTGAAATTAAATTTCAATTTCTCTTTTAAGATAATCTTTATTCTTCTAGTTGAGAATTGTCTTGTCATTTTCATCACTTTCTCCCAAAATATCTGAAATAAAAATTCAATTTCTCTTTTTAAAGTAATCTATTCATTCTAGTTGAGAATTGTCTTGTCATTTTCATCAACTTTTCTTCCAAAATATCTGAATAAATTCAATTTCTCTTTTAAAGATAAATCTTATTCATTCTAACGTTGAGATTGTCTACTCATTTTTCAATCAACTTTTCTCCCAAATATCTAAAATAAATTCATTTCTCTCAGCTTGATTTTAAAATTAAACGAATTTAAAGTTATAACCATTGACGTTAAAAGAAGATTTATCCATTCTCATCCCCAGTCTTGTAATCTGCCTCCCTGATTATCATTGAGTTAGTTTAGTCAAATCCATGAGGCTCATAACAGTAGCTTCATTTCACGCTGTTGGCAATCCTTACAAGTTATATATATATATATATATATATATAATATATAGTATATATATATATATATATATAGAGAGAGATAAGCCGGGTTAGCTCAGTCGCAGAGCGTTCGGCTAGAAACCAACAGGTTCCTAGTTCGATACTGGTCCTCGCCAACCATCACGTATGAGTAGCACAGGGATCTGTGCGGAAAGTAAGGAGCTGATGGTAGGTGTGCGCTCCACCTCAGATGCTAAAACAATCTCCTTGTCTAGCGCATTGAAAAGGGGATAGACTCCTCCTGATTGGCTGATACCACATTAGGCCACCCAACGACTTTACTTTATATATATATATATATATATATATATATTATATATAGCTTTAAAAGTAATTGTTATCCCAAAGTTAAAATGACAATTGAATACCATTAAATAGCAACAAATAAGCCATAATAAAACGTGTATTTTGAATAGAAATTCAAATGTAAGAAAAAATTGGAAATGTAAAGATTGTGTAGATGAGATGTGCCTACCAAAGAGGTCCTAGCTGTTTTAAGGACTAAAAATTATTAAAATTGAAGTATTTACTTTACAATATCAATAAAATTCTGAGTATTTTACTTTTGTGTAAAAAAGAATTTTTTAATTTTTATATAATATATTAGTAATTGTTAAAATGTGCTCATATTTTTCCACAATAACTTACACCCCGCCTAAGGTGTGGTCTATGTTTCCGTGACACTTATACCAAATAATTAGTAAGGTAGAAATCTACATTAGAATGTTTTGGAATGTAAGTTTCATGACTAAATTAAAGAGATAAATCCTCACTGAGTGCCCTAGTAAGCAGGGATTTTATCCCTACTATTCTTAGCAAAGTCAAAATAACTAACTGAAAAATGTCAACATTTATAGGAATGCCAGAATATAATTAGAGATAATGTGGTATTGAAATATTTAAAAAGAAAGAAACTCATTAATCATCTCTATCAAACTCATTTAAGCATCTACCATAAGTAGATTGCTTAAATATCTAAATACATATGATCAATGTATAACCTAATAAAAAAATGTATAATTTAAATATATATTTATCAATGAATATAATAAATCTGTTATGGATTTCAATTAGTTTTTTAACAACGTTAAATTCATATCAAATGAAATAAAATCTAAAAAATTGACATCATAGGATTTTTGTGAAAACAATTGAAGGAAATTAAAATTGTTTATTTGAAATTTTGATAAATAATTTAAATCTAATTCTAAACATTCATCTCTTGTGAGACTTATGTTTTATTTCATATTAACAAGAAAATTATCAAAATTTTAAAGAATAACAAATATTTTGAAAAATAAAAAAAAAATCTTTGCCAAAATTTTATTATCACCAAAAATATTTTTTTGAAAATAGGAAAAAGATTGTATTGAAAAGAAATTAAGATAAAAAATTAAAATATCTACATTATTAGAAAATACAAATGTGAAAAATTAATAAAATTGAAATAATTTATTGTCCATTAAAATTCATGTGTCACGGCTTCTTTAATATACAATTAGAGTAGAATGTTACTAATCAGCCAAATATTACAAAGTTTGCTGTTCGATCTTTCTCTTCCAAAACTTCCAAAGAGTCCAATCATGGAATTTTTCCTTTTTGGCTTTTTCCTTCCAGGTCGCTTTGTCATTTTGTCCCAATTGAGGTAGTCGTCTTGAACTTTTTCTTTCATCAGGGTAATGTTAAAATTTGAAAAAAAATTGCAATTTCTTGATTTTTTTTAAATAAAATTGATAATTGAAATCAAAAATTTATATATCAAACATTTTTGTTACACAAAATTTGCTCTCTGGTGAGACTCCAAAATATTTAATACAAATGCTTCAATATTAAAGAAGAAAAATATACAAAAACTTTAAAAGAATACAAATATTTTGAAAAATAGAAATTCAATGTTCAAAGTTTAAAAAATATTAAAAAAATGAAAATAGGAAAGAATGTATGAAAAAAGAAAATTAAGTTTTTTTAAAAATTAAAATAATGTACATAAAAATGTGAAACATTATTAAAATTTGAATTAAATGATTTTTCATTAAAACTTCAATGTGTTTGTTTGTTTTTTATTTGGCTATATTGTACAAGTGGAGTAGAATATTGATATACGACAGCAAATATTTACAAATATTGCACACGCCGGTCAATTTATCTTCAATTTCCGAAGAGTCCTTTCTTTCAATATTTTTTTTCTTTCTCTTTAGTTGACTGTGAAAAATTTTCCTCTTAATTTACCCTTCCCATTCTGTTGCTTGTTTTCATTTAAAACTTGCCCAACCAGAAAAAAGTTCAGCCACTCATCTAAGCCAAACCTTTCTTAATGACAGTCGATGGGAAGGAGTTAGTTTAAGTCAGATCATGTGTGGTTTATTTTTTGTCCACCTGTAGCTCCCTTTCCCCAGTTATCTATATCTATATAAAATATCTACTTCCAGTTAAAAATACTTCATTATTGCTTTAAATGTGTTATTTCTTAATGAAAATCGCAGTGTATTTCAAAACAGATATCAAGGGTAAAAAAGATAGGCATGTAAGGATTATAGATGAGGTGTGTCAAATTAAATAAAAGGGGTTGGTTAATGATATACATTGACCAATATGGGAAAGATTAAAGAACACATTTAAAGTTCAGTCTGTTTGTAGCTGTCCAATTCATTCCTTATGTAATTAGTTTAAGTAAGATTTGTTTTTATTTTCTGACATGTCATAAATTGGTCCTGTTCAAATGTTATGAATGATTGTAGACTTTATTTTTCTGTTTACATTCATAAAATGTCAGTTCAAATTTTGGACTAGGCATCAAGTTTGATAACATTTATTTTTGTTTTATTAATTTTTTTATTTCAGCTTGAAAAATGATATATTAAATGTTTTACTGATTTTAATCAGGGAATGGTTATCAAACGCCAGTACCATGCGATTCTTAGACAGGGCTCTCTCTCAGACTGATTTTGAAACAGGCTCCCAATTTTCACATCTATGGTAATGTAGCGAGCTGATGGCACTTCCACCTACATTAATACATGATAATTAGATAGGTGCTTCTTATCAATTGAACAGGCAACACCACATTTTCAGCATCTTGGTAATGTGGGGAGCTGACGGTATGTATGGCACTCCACCACATTAAAACAATCAATCCCTATGAAGAGGATAATTTCCTTCTTGTCCGCGACTGATAACAACAATCAGGTATTTCCATCACCCAACTTTATATTAGTATTTAGAAAATGTATCAATTTTACAAGATGGTGCATAATTCTAAACTGAATGCCAAAATATTTAATTTTTCACCATGAAAAAGAAAATTTCTTGAAGATTTGCAAAATCAAAAACAGAAAATAGATGGAAACAGAAAATATCATATTGAAAACTAATTGTTAAAGTGAAAATAATTCAAGTTGGAAAATAATTAAAATCAAATTTAACAGAATAGGAATTAATTCTTGATGACATGAAAAATCATCGCTACAAGTTGATTGCAAACCATTCTATCAAATTGAATATATAATGTATGTATAATGTGTGTGTGTGGTGTGTGTGTGTGTGTGTGTGTTAGAAATATTAAGAAAATAAGATGAAAAACTAATTGTTAAAGTGGAAGAAATAATTCAAGTTGGAAAAATTAAAATCAAATTTACAGAATTAGGAAATTATTCTTGATGACAAAAAATCTTTTAATTGCAATACTCTTGGCAGACGCATTTTAATCAAAATTGCTACTGTTTATATATATATATTATATTATATATATATAATTATATAAGTATATATATATATATACAATATATAATATATATTAAATATAATATATATATTATATATATAAATATAGTATATTATATATATATATATATATTTATAAAAAAAAGTCGTTTTATTTTAATGTTATTTAGACTTATTTTAATTCGATGAAAAAATGAACTTGTCACCCATACATATTATATATAACCTGTTCCATAAATTAGATGCTCATTTTTTTATATCATCTTCTATTCAATTATCACAACACATTTATGTTTAATACTCAGCCTACAAATAAAATTAATACTTGAAATCTTAAGTTTTTAAATTCCATAATCTTTGGATAATTATTAACAATTTTTCAGTGACAAATTCTTAATTCATAATTATTATAGGAAACACAAAATAAGAACATTTTTAATACATTTTAATAATATCAAAGATATTCACTGTTTTTTTATACATTGATATAAAGTATCAATGTATTTTTTTGTATGCACACAATTGGTTAGGAAGATATACAATTTTTCACTAAGCTATGTCCATCATCACCTTGTCAACATCCATCAATTGAAGTATTTATACCCATTATCCAATCAATTAAATATGTGTGAGTGTTTAGTTTAAATGGTCAATCATACAGATATCCAATAGTCATAAAAATATAGCAGCGGATCATAGTCAGATATATATATATATATATATATATATATATATATATATATATATATATATATATATATATACATATATATAATATATATAGCATATATGAACCCCATAGAAAATATCATATCAACATGAACTTGTCCCAACTGCCACAAATTGGAGGGAGATTTCCCAAAGAAATGCCATAAAAAATCCATTCATCATGATTTTGAAAAACTTTTTCCAATCAAATTTTAAAAAGATAATTAGTAGATTTTCATTCTGCTTTAATTTATTTAATTCTAATTTCAATCAAAATTGTTTCAATGACCAGGCTGGTAATTATTTTTAAATAGGATAGAAAATTCATTTCATATCAAAAAAATTGGATCTGTTTTGTATTTCTTATGTGTAACTCCCTCAGTGTAATGGGTCTGAACAAAGTTTCATTTTCATGAAAATAAAGAATTATGTTTCAAATAACATTAAAATAAATAACTATTTTGATCCTAGTGTTTACATAATGACTTATACTCCCTCAGTGTATGGGTTGACAAAGTTGATTTTTCAGCAAATTAAAATAATTTCAAGTTCATTTTTCAGCAAATTAATGTTAGTTTCAAATAAACCTTAAAATAAATAACATTTTTTTTATCTAGTGTTTACAATAATGACTTATCTGATATGCACAGAAATAATTTGACGTTGAAATAATTGAGATCAATTTTTTCTAGCAAAATTAATTCCAGTTATTTACAATTCTTGTAATTATTGAAAAAGATTACAATAAAACAAATATTTATTTGATTAGAAATTTCTCCTGCCATATTTCTATCTGAAATATATTTATTTTGTGCAATAATCTTAACAAATTTCTAGTAGGTAAAGTCTTTCTTTTGAAATCCAGGTTAATTTTAACATTTTTTAGTACTAAATAGCCTGCACATATTTTTAATAAGTTTAGTCAGGTAATTCAGTTTTACTTATTATAAGTGATTGATGTCATAGCTTAATTGATTAAGAGGTTATACATTCTCAACTGTGTGCCTATAAAAATACATTGAATACTTTTTTCTAAATGTTAAACAATATTACAAATAGTCAGGTTATATATATATTTTTAAAATTATATATATAGTGTGTGTGTGTTTTTATGTATACTCTTTTTCAAATAAAACATGCTGTGGTAGATAAAGTTGGTATAGCAACTAGTTGAGATAATTCAACCTGGCTCTCTACATAAGAGGCTTCGAGTACCTTTATTGATATATATATACATATATATATATTGAGTGTGGTGAGGGTATATAATGATTTATGAAGAATTTCAAATTGTTTATATATATATGTAAAATGGAAGTGAATCCAACGATAATGTGAAAAAAGAAATAAACGTAAGAAAGTATTGAATGGATATAAATAGGATATTTTAATCATTTTTACCTTACACTGTGTTTTCGGTCAGAGTTTATTCCATGTTACATTATTCCAATCTATCATTTTTAAATAACCATAATACCAATAATAAAATTTATAACATTTTTTTTTATTATTTCATTGTTATCTAAAAAATAATAATAGCTTGAATATTGTAGCACAATAGATAAACCCTGGCTGAAAAAACACGTGTAAGTAAAATGGATTAAAATATTCCTATTTTATCATTCTATACTTTTTATGTTTATTTCTTTTTCAACATACCGTCAGATTCACTTCCCATTTTACATTATATAAACAAATTGAAATTCTCGTATAATATATGATCCCTCACCTCATATATATATATATATATATTATATAATATATTATATAATATATAAGAATTTCAAAAAAATTGAAATTAAAAGCTAACTGTGTGTTTTTGATGAGTTGCATAACATCATATGAATGGGGTAAAATACCATCTTTTCATAAATTGTTCACAACAATACCAACAATATACCATATATATAAACAGAATGATTAGTAATTCAATTAAAAATTAATAAGACTTTATGGTTTAAGAAGTAAATATTGCATTGAAATTATGTGTTATTTAAGTTTCAATTAGTCAAGAATTTTTTCTTCATTAATGGTGGCTGAAAATGAGAAATTTGAAATGCAGAATTGTGTTCTAGATTCACAGATCTTCTACCTGGAAATGAACTTTTCATTGGCTCTAAATGTTCTAAAAAAAATTTCTGGATTTTGGAGTTTTTTTACAACAAATTTGATTTAGAAAAGCAAACTTAAGTATATCTATAACACAAAAACAAAACCTAAACATTTTCAAATATCAGAATTTAAACATTATATATATAATATATATATATATATATATTATATATATATATAATATATATCTAAGATTGGTGTAGCATTATATGTTGTATATATATAATAATAAACACAAATGTGTGTTTGTGGTTTTCTGTGCCCTTAAAAAGGTATTTGAGTCACCTATAGTAGAGTGATGGTTTGGAAAGTCAGTTTCAATAACTAAGAATAGATATAGATCCTCACTGAATGCCCTAGTAGGATGGGACTTTGCCACTTTATCTTAGCAAAGACAGTATAAAATAAATTGAAAGATGTCACTGCATTTTATAAAATATAAAAATTAATAGAATAATGTGTATTTAAAATATTTATAAAAAAAACAACAACTCATTAACCCATCACTCTATAATAAATCCTCAAATGTTTAAATAAATATGATCCATGCATTAATATAGGAAAAATAAAAAAGTATTGAAATTCATTTTTCAAATGAAATAATTAAATTTTTAAAAATGAATACAATAAATCTGTGTGAATTCAATTGATTTAAAAACATTAAAATTGAATCATATAAGAAAAGAAAATTTAAGAAAAAATTGACATCATAGATTTTTCTGTAAAAATTAAAAGTGAATTCAGAATGTTTATTTGAAAGTTTGATGAATAATTTAAATCTAATCTAAAAACTTTCTCTCTGGTGAGACTTAAAATGTTTAATATATTTAATGCATGCTTCATATTAGGAATGAAAATATACAAAACTTTAAAAGAATGACAACAAAAAGTATTTTGAAAAAATAGAAGAATCTTCCATGCCAAATTTTTATTTCCAAAATATTTTAGAAAAAAAGATAGGATGGAATGTATGAAAAAAAAAATTTTTTTTCAAAAAGATGAAAATATTTAAATATTAAAAAAAAAAAAAAAAAGTCAAAATGATCAAAATTGAATGAAATGATTTTCCATCAAACTTGATGTGTTACAGGTCTAACATCGTACAATCGATGTAGATGTTGCTAAATGAGGCAAATATCTCTAGTCTGGTTCTTTCTCGAGCTTGTGTCTCTATAATTATTAAAATAATAAATAAAAGGAGGGGCGGGCCTCCCACACTCCTTTTATTTTTTTGCTTGTTTCATTAAAACTTGGGCCAACCAGAAAAAGTTCAGCCACTCATCTAGCCAACCTTCTTATGAACAAGTCGGATGGGAGGAGTTAGTTTAGTCAGATCATGTGTGGCTTGTAGCATTCGCTTAATTGTCACCAGTAGCTCTCTTTCCTAATTATCTATATCTATATAAAATATCTACTTCCAGTTAAAAATTACATCACTTTCATTATTGCTTTAAATGTGTTATTTCTTAATGAAAATCCAATGTATTTCAAACAGATATCAATGTAATGAAAAGAAGATAAGTATTTATAGATGAGGTGAGGGCTATTAAATAAAGGGGTTGGGTTAATGATATACATTGACCAATGGGCAAAGCTTAAAGAAACCTTAAAAGTTTCAGTCTGTTTGTATCTTTAATTCATTGTTTGAATTGTTTAAAGTAGATTTTGTTTTTAATTTTCTGACATGTCATAAAATTGGTCTGTTCAAATGTTGAATGATGTAGACTTTATTTTTCTGTCATGTCATAAATTGGTCTGTTCAAATGTTTATGATGAATGTAGACTTATTTTTCTGTCATGTCATTAAAAATGGTCAGTATAAAATTTTAGCAACTTGAAAAAAACAAAAAAAACAGAATTTAATTTAAATAAAAAAAAACAAATTAGAGGTGCTTCTTGATTGATATGAACAGGCTCACTTGTCACATCATAAGATGTGAGAATAACATTCTATAAAAGAAGTTGTCAACCCACAAATTGAGTCAATTTATCCCTCTATCCATATATAAATTGTTTTGTCTATATAGTTAAGTATCAAACATTAACCAATGAACATATATATGACATATGAAAATAGCATAAAATATCACACAGAATTTGTTTACTCACAGATTGAAGATTTCACTGAAGAAATACAAAACTGATCATTCATTGACATGAAAGATATTTTTTCTATCAATTTGTTAGAATATTAGTATATTTTCAATTTTGCCTTTTTAATTTTATATATTTATTCTAATTTCATCAAAATTATACAATTTTCAGGAAATTTCAATAAATCTAATATTATTTATACATAAAATGTGATTCTAATATCTCTTGCAAGCTATTCTGCATTTGTAGCTATTATTGAAAGAAGCACTGAGATCAGCAGTGTATTTTTGGCCTCAACCCCTGCTCTAAATATTTCATAATATCAAACTTTATTTCATATCAAAAAAATATATCTGTTTTGTATTTCTTCTGTGTAAACTCCCTGAGTGTAATGGGTTGATAAGTTCATTTTTTCATGAAAATAAAGATATGTTTCAAATAAACATTAAAATAAATAACTTTTTTGATCCTATAATGACTTATACTCCCTCAGTGTATGGGTTGACAAAGTTCATTTTTTCATAAAATAAAGATATGTTCAAATAACATTAAAATAAATACTTTTTGATCATAGTGTTTACATATATGACTTAATACTAAATATTCTAATGATTGATAGGAAATTTTTCATTTTGCTTTTAATTCAATATGAAGAATATCACATATGAAAATAAGATTTAATAAATTAGACCTTTGTCAACCGCAATCAATTGAGGTAAGTTTATCCTTTTGTCCATCAATAAATGTAGTGAGTGTTTAGTTAAATGTCAAAACAATACAGATATCCATGTGGCATGTTACATAAAATATACGCAGTGGACATATCACCTATGAAAATAGCATATCACATAGTAAAACTTGTCAACCCACAGATTGAGGGAGATTTCAATGAAGAAAACATAAAAGAATCATTCATTGACATGGAAGAATCTTTTTTTATATCCATTTTAAAAATATTTGTATATTTTCCTTATGTCTTTAATTTATATATTTATTCCTAATTTCATCAAAATTCTACAATTACACTGCTGGTATATTTTTTTAAATGGATAGAATTTTTTTTTTTATTTCCTGTCAATGAATGCTCTGTCTTGTATATCTTCTGTTTAAACTTCCTCAATCTGTGGGTTGACATTTTAATTTCAAGAAAAATTACACTTGAGTTCAAATTAATTCAAATAACATTTAAAATAAATTACTTTTTTTTTTAATCAAAATGACTTATCTGATATTGCACAGAAAAAATTTAGACTTGAAATAATTAAGATCATTTTTTTCTAGAAATTATTGAATAAATTGTAAATAACTGGAATAAAGATTACAATAAAAACATTTATTTCAAATTAGAATTCTTCTCCATATTTTCTATATATATATTTATTTGTGATTAATCTTCAAAATAAATTTCTCTTTTTCTTCTGAATCTGAGATTAATCTTAAAAACATACATTTTTTGTAACTAAATAGCCTGCACCATATTTTAAATAAATTTAGTCAGGTAATTTAGTGTTACTTATTATAGAGTGATGATGACAAAGCTTAATTGGTTAAGAGATATACATTCTCACTGTGTGCCATACAAAAATATATTGATACTTTATATCAATGTATAAAACTAATGAATATCTAAAAATATTTAAAATGTCTTAAAAATGTCTTAATTTTGTATTTTTGAATTTTTATATGAATACAAAATTAAGAATTTGTCTCTTATATTACTAAAGTTATGATTAAAATTTCAATTTTAAGATTTAGTAATTAAATTCTGTATAAACATCTAAATTGTACAATATTACAGAAATAGTGAAGTAATATATATATATATATATATATATATATATATAATATATTGTGTGTTGGGTGTTTTTAATAAGCAAAATGTCTCTTTTTCCTAACTGAATCTGAGAAGAATTTTAACAAAACAAGATTTTCTAGAAACTAATTAATCTTTTCAGGTAATAAAGAGTTACTTATTATAGTGATAATGACATTGTTTTAATTGGTTTAAGAAAATATAGGCATTCTCACTGAGTACCACTACAATACATATATATATATATGTGTGTGTGTGTGTGTGGTGTGTGAGGGTATATATAATTATACAAACATTTTACAAGAATTTTAAATAAAATTGAAGTATTGAAATATAATTTGAATAAAAATTAATTGATGCAATAAGTAATTACAAGGAAAGCATTGATTAATTATGGCAACCGTTATCTGTGTTGCATGTGTGTGTTTTATGAGTTGCATAATATCATATGAATGGGGTAATACCATCTTTCAGAAAATTGTTCAAACATACCAACAATATACCATATATATAACAGAATGATTAGTAATTCAATTTAAAATTAATAAGAACTTTATGATTTAAGAAGTAAATATTGCATTGAAATTATGTGTTATTCTAAGTGTTCAACTTTAGTCAAGAATTTTTCTTCATTAATGGTGGCTGAAATGAGGAAATTTTGAAATGCAGAATTGTGGTCTAGATTCAGATCTTCTACCTGGAAATGGACTTTTCATTGGCTCTAAATGTTCTAAATAAAATTTCTGGATTTTGGAGTTTTTTTTACAAGAAATTTGATTTAGAAACAAACTTAAGTATATCTAAACACAAACAAAACCTAAACATTTTTCAATATCAGAATTTAAACATCTATCTTAATATAAGACGGATCTGCTACATATAAGTGGAATTTCCAATGGTTCGAAAAGTTCTGATTATATATATAATGTTAGTGTTAAATTTACTTAGATACATATTGTTTTAAGAAATTATTTACCTATATTAATTGAGAATTATTATAAAAGCCACATAGAAATAGGGATGGAATATGATATGAAAATTATTAAAAATTGAAATAAATAAAGATTTCATTTAACAAAACACTTAGGAAAAAAATTTGGAATGAATGTATGAAGAAATGAAGATTAAAAAAAAATAAAAATGAGCAAATATTTACAAGGTTAGAGTCCGGTCCTTTATATTCTTAAATTTTCTTGAACAGTCCCATTTTTCCTTTTGGCTTTCTTCTTCTTGCGGCTGCTTTGTTGTTTAAACACAGATATGATCTTTATGACGGTGTGTTGAAATTTTTTCTTGGTCTTTGTCAACATGTTGGGCGTGGTAGTTTCATTGAAAAGAAAAGAAAAATAATGTGAAAATTATTAAAAATTGAAATAAAATCTTTCTTTACAAAACATTTTAGAAAAAATTAGGACAAATGTAATGAAAAAAAAGTTAAGAATTAAAAAGAAATAAACAAATATTTACATATTATCAAAGAAAAATGATAATGAAAATATAGAAATAAATTATCTATTTACAAAACATTTCAGAAAAAAATAGAACAGAATGTATGAAAAAAGAACTAAGATATAAAAAGAATAAAAACTTGTACAAATTATCAAAGAAAAAAAAGTGAATTTAAATAAATCGAATTAAAATGATTTGTTTTGAGAATTTTTAGAAACACATTAATGAATGTATGAAGAGAGAAATTGAAATTAAAAAAGAATTTAAAAAAATACTTACATATAATCAAAAAAAAAAAAAAAAAAGAAACAAAGAAAAATGTTAGAATTAATTAAATTTAAATCAAGATTGTTTTGAAAAGACTTAAAAATATAGGATTGAATTTTATGAAGAAAGAAATTGAAATTTATAAAAATATATATATATATACATATCAAAATAAAGAAATTGATTAAAATAAAATGATTTATTTTAGCAAACATTTTAGAAAAAAGAATCTACAAAAAAAAAGAAATTAAAATAAAAATATTTACATTTTATCGAAGAAAAGAAAATGTAAAAATTATCAAATTGAAGTAAAAGAATTATTTACATTTTAGAAATATATAATAAGATTACAAAGAGAAGAAAATGTAAAAATTATCAAAAGAAATAAAAAATATTTATATTTTATCAAATTTGAAATAAAAAGAATTATTTACATTTTAGAAATATATGAAAAGATTAATGAAATAAAAAAATATTTACATTTCATCAAAGAAAAGGAAAATGTGAAAATTTATCGATTTAAAATGAATTTAAAAAATAAAATAAATTTAAAAATAAAAGAATTATTTACATATATATATATATATAATAATAGACATATACTGCTGAAATTGATTACATTAGATAAGGCTTTTAATTCAGATTTCAAAGAGCAATGAAAGTGATTTTAAATAGAATCCCTATCATGGGTGGTTACAAACCATTTTTATCAGTTTGATACTGGCAGAGATTATATACATATGTTTATACACCCAACATTAAAAAATTAGGTTTTTTTAGAAACATGTATTGAGAATATTTAAAAAGAAACTTGCTCATTAACCAATCACTCTCTATGAACTATGATAGATCCTCAAATGTGTTTAAATACACATAATGCAGNATGCCAAGCCATTAAACTAATAAATAAAAAATATTGAAATTAATTTTCAAAATGAAATTATTAGTTTAAAAAAAAAAATTTAATAAAAATAAATCTGTGTGAGGATTTCAATTCATTTAAAAATGTTAAATTCGATTTCATACATTGAAAAGTAAATTTAAAATTATTTGGTTTCAATAATATAGAAAAAATATTTAGAGTTAAAATTACTGGTAATCAAATATTATTAATAAATCACTAACAGATTAATATAAGTGATTTATTAATTTAAATATTTTTTCTATAATATTGAAAACAAATAATTTTAGTGTTAAAATTACTGGTAACCAAATATATTAATCTGTTAGTGATTTATTGATAATAAGTGATTTAATATTATTAAATAATAATTATTAATAAGTGATTTAAATTTAATTTCTAAACATCGCTCTTTGGCGAGTAAAAGTGTACAATATATTTAATGCATGCATCATATCAAGAATGAAGATATACAAAAGTAACTTTAAAAGAATAACAATTTCTTTTAAATTGTCATCTATACTAAAACTTATTTACATGAATATTTAAAAATAAAAAGAAGAAAAAAAGCGGTTACTGTGTATCATGTAAACGCTGTAGAATATTCCTGAGAAATAAATATTTTCTGAGATTGCTGTCCCGATCTATAATACTTTGGAATTTGTACACTGCCCAATTGTGTATGTGTCTCCTTTTGTTTTTGTTCTTCCTGTTCCTCCGTTTCGCGGGTGATTCATCTGGATTGTTGTGTTCTTGTCTTTTTCTCTTTCTGCGTTTGTCCTTTTTGTCAAAGTTTTTCACTGTGGTCGATCGGTTCCAGCGGAACAAGCAAACTCGCTGAAAAGCTGTTTCATCCCAGATGTCATCACTTCTTCCCGCTGTACAAATCTGTCCATCAACCAAATCTCCAGGTTTCCTTTGTTCATCTGTAAAAACAATGAAGTTCGTTATTTAGACAATTAATAGAATAGGGGACTGAAAAAAATCCTAGTTTAGCGAAAAAAGATGAAAAAAATTTGCAAAGTTAATTTCTGAAAAAAACAAAAAAAAAAACAAAAAAAAAAAAAACATGTCTGAACATATATTTTAAAGAATATTATTCTGAAGACGTGAAATAAAGTGACAATATTTCTTTTTAAATTCATCAAACTTACAAAACATCTAAATTTTTCCCGGAACAATTACAATTTACAGTTTGATGTTTTTTCTTGTTTTTCTTTTAAATATGACGATTTACGTTAAAAATGATAAAACAGTTTTAATTCGAGGTCTCAAATAATTTTAAGTGATACATTTATTTAATCGTATTTATATATATATCAGTCCAGTTGAAGGAAGTGTTTAACCTCCGAAACCGTAGAGGGTTCTGCCTTGTCTTTTCAGGGCATAGACGACATCCATGGCGATGACAGTCTTCCTCTTGGCATGCTCAGTGTAGGTGACGGCATCACGGATGACATTCTCAAGGAAAACCTTCAACAAACCACGTGTAAGAGACACGTGGTTTGTTGAAGGTTTTCATAGATGAGACCAGAGATATTTTTTACACCACCTCTGTGGGCAAGACGGTGGATAACTGGCTTGGTGATACCCTGGGTATTATCACGAAGTACTTTACTTCGTGCCTCCTTTTCCCAAACCTTTCCACGCCCAGAAATGATTATATATATATATATATATATATTATATATATATATATATATATATATATATATATATATGTGTGTAAATATATAATAATGAAACAAAATAAAAATAAAAATGATCAAAAGCAAAAATAAATAAATAAAATAAAAATTGAAAAATTTGAAAATAAAAATACAACACAAAAATAATAAAACGCATTGTGAAAAATTTGAGACTTACCACTTAAGTTGGGAAATTTACTTGTTTCTGAATTTAGGGTTTCATCACTCGTTGTAGGTGTGCTTAAATCCATATTGAAATCCATTCTAAAAAATACAAAAAAAGATTGCTTTAGTAATAAAAATTAAAAGCGAATAAAGTAGAAAATACAAAAAAAGATTTGTAAAGTAAGAAAAATTAAAAACGAATTAAGGGAGAAGATAATGCCAAGGGTTTCGTCCGAGAGAAATGCGAAGAGTGTATAGAGACCGACTGTTCAGTAGTAACTGATTATAAAGGGAGTCTACACGTGGTCTACACCACAAATGAAGCGATCTGATTGGTCAATCATAAAGAGTCATTAAAAAGGCAGCAGTATGTAAGGAATTTAGGAAAAAAAACTTCAAATAAAATCTATAGTTCACAACTCAAAATTAATTCACTTCATTTAAAATACTTAATTTACTTTATTGTAATAAACATCAGAGAAATCATTGGTTTTTGACAATTCTTATTAAAAATTAATGACATAAAATTTGATAACTAACACTTATCCACATATTCATATTTGTATATATCTATCTGTTTATGCATGGGTAATTATTTATGTATTGATAATCTTGTTTTTGGTATGTTTTTTTCTTTTAAATAATTCATCAAAATTCACTTCAAATTTAAAAGACAGTTTTCATATAGAATTAAAAACATTTAGTCTGTTGGAATTTAAAATTAAAATCAATTTCTAAATACGTCAATATATGAAACTTTAAAAAATTGACATCGATAAAAATGTCACTCAGATGCCGAGCGAGAAATACAAAATGGCGATAATATGAAATCAACTTGAAAATTATGAACAATTCGGAAGTAAAATCAGTTGATTTGCCGCCAAAAAAACATTGTCACAAAATTAGATGCCGAGGAACAGTTTTTTTTTTGTAGTTTTTAAATCTGGTAAGAAAATCAACATCTTTTGTCGATTTCCTGATTTTTAGAAGGTAAATGTCGCTTTTCGTTCGTAATCTGACAATGATCTTGATAACTGAACATTCTCTGGTAGCAAATAAACCTGCAAAGTTATTTTAGTAAGTTTAGAATTAGGATTTGTGTACATATGATTGAAGGTAATGTATTTTAATTCATTGGGGAAGATAGTAAATAACATTTCAGAGAGTGAGAGAACGTTGCAAGTAAGGGTCCTGAGGTGGTAGTAACTATCAGAGTCCCATTTAAGCGTCAAATAAATTTTTGATTACAAATGATTTAAAAAAAGTATATATTAAACTTTTATGCTTTAAATTACCTCAATAAAAAGATAAAACAGTACATTTTAATCATTTAATAAGGTAAGTTAGAAAGAATAAAAATAAATAAAATCTTCATGTGACAAGGCTATTAGGCAGCACATGTTCTGACAAAACTAACTCCTCCCATCAGACTTGTCATAAGCAGGGTGACTAGATACATGACTTGATGAGAATAAGACCCATTAAATGCCTGAACCTTTTCCTTGGGTCAGTGGTTATAAAATTGGCCTAGTTTTAATAGAGGATCAAGCAAAATAAAGTATGTTTGAGTGGGAGATAATTTAAAAGTTAAACTTTCATACAGTAAATTACCTCAATTGAAAAAGAGAATGAATGTAAAAAAATAAAAAATAAAAAGTGGTGTCTTATTTTTTTTTTTTTTTTTTTTTTCACCTATCATTTCTCTAGTCTAGAGAAATGATAGGTGAAAAAAAATTAAAGGAGATATAATCTTACCTTTAAAATGTTTTAAATTGATAATTAAATGATCATTTTACAAATAAGATTCATTCATTTATTATTCAAAAACTTTCTTAAGAATAAATAAATAAATAAAATAGAAAAATAAATCTCATTAAAAATTTTATTCAATTTTTTTTTTACATTTATTTATTGATACAAAATGTACAAAATCAGTCAATTCTTGCACACAGTGAGGATGTATATCTCTTCTCTAATGTGTATGCATTTTTATTCCACAACAAAATTTACTAAAAAAACAATTCAGACTAATTTGTTGATGCTTCTTGTCAATTTTCCAATATTTAAAATCAAATTAAAACATTTTTATTGGTAACTTTTCAATAGAAGGTTTACTTGGGCACACAGTGAGGATGTATATCTCTTCTCTAATGTGTATGCATTTTTATTCCACAACAAAATTTACTAAAAAAACAATTCAGACTAATTTGTTGATGCTTCTTGTCAATTTTCCAATATTTAAAATCAAATTAAAAACATTTATTTTTATTGGTAACTTTTAAATAGAGGGTTTACTTGGGCACACAGTGAGGATGTATATCTCTTCTCTAATGTATATGCATTTTTATTCCACTACAAAATTTACTAAAAAAAACAATTCAGACTATTTTGTTGATGCTTCTTGTCAATTTTCCAATATTTAAAATCAAATTAAAACATTTATTTTTATTGGTAACTTTTAAATAGAGGGTTTACTTGGGCACACAGTGAGGATGTATATCTCTTCTCTAATGTGTATGCATTTTATTGCACTACAAATTTACTAAAAAAACAATTTCAGACTAATTTGTTGATGCTTCTTGTCAATTTTCCAATATTTAAAATCAAATTAAAACATTTATTTTTATTGGTAACTTTTAAATAGAAGGTTTACTTGGGCACACAGTGAGGATGTATATCTCTTCTCTAATGTGTATGCATTTTTATTGGACTACAAAATTTACTAAAAAAACAATTCAGATTAATTTGTTGATGCTTCTTGTTAATTTTCCAATATTTAAAATCAAATTAAAACATTTATTTTTATTGGTAACTTTTAAATAGAAGGTTTACTTGGCTACACAGTGAGGATGAATATCTCTTCTCTAATGTTATAATTAAAAAAAACTTATTAAAAGAGCTATTACCCCCAACAAGATATTTGGACTCCTAACTGAACTCATATAAAGCTACAATTATTATTATTCATAGTTGAGTTATGTAGATGTATTCATTAGTCTTTTCAGAAGTCATTCTGTTAGAGAACTGCATGTTGAGTCTACAAACTATATTCCTGTACAAAATGTAATCTACTATTTTCCGGATTTTTAATATTGTATTTAATAAATAATTCTAATAAATTCAATCACAACACTGTTGTTAGCAGATTTATAATGTAACAGTTTCCAATTACCTTGACTGGAGATTGAACTCAATTCGCTGCAATAAGAAAATATTTATTTAACAAGATCAATACTCACTAAAAAAACAAACTATTCAGGATAATTTGTTAAAGCTTCTTATCACTTATCCAATACTGATTTTTTTTAATATCAAATTTTAATTTTGACAAATGTTAGGATTAAATATTTAATTCCCTTTCAATACATTTTAATAAAACTTATACATATTAACTGGCTTGATCTTATCCCAGTATAATTCCATTTTAGCAGGACACACAGTGAGGATATATATCACTATCACTGTACTACAATTAATATTTAACTCCTAATCATTTCAGAGGATCTTGTTTATATGTTGTTAGCAGATTTATAATGTAATAGTTTCTGATTGTCTTGACTGGAGATTGAACTCAATTCGCTGTAATAAGAAAATATTCATTTGACAAGATCAATTTGAGAGTAGAAAGGAAAAGAGACATTTCCCTCCTAAAGACAAATTTATCAGATTTAGATTTACATTCATTATATTTATTTTTATTTTAATAATTTTCTATACTTAAATCCAGATATTAGATTTTTCATCAATTTTACTTTACTAATAATTTCTCAATAGTAGGGCACACAGTGAGGATTTATCTCTTTGCTAATCAGTTGAATTATATCGCAATTACTCAATGATATTTTCCTCTGTATTGCACTACAATGCCAACTAAAAAAAATATTCAGGCTAATTTGTTAGAATCTTATTATAATGGAGATTGTGGGTTTGTCTGTCTGTAACCGAAACTATATTACTATACAAGTCACAATTCCTTTAGTTATTTACATCATATTCTCCATGATTTTATTTTTATTTAAACCTCAATTATTAATAAAATTGTTTTATATTACTCACACTGTTGACCATATCTACATACTAATAACATGCAACTGTATTTATATATACAACAAAATAGCAGTTTACAGTGTGAATGGGAAGGCTAATTTGCATATTGATCTTTAAAAATTGATTTTAATAAATATATGCTTAGTATTATTGATTTCTAATTGTTTGGTTTTATCTTATTGAATATGAGCAAAAATCTTTTCAATAAATCTTAAAAGAAATCCCTTAACAAGAAGAAATAACTGTAATATTATTCTTTACCTCATACTTTAACTAAACAGTTTAATTAGGAAAAATTTACCAATGAAAGACGGGAGTAACGGAAAATGATGGAAGAGTTAGTTTCAAAATTGTTCTATTTTTCAATCATACCCCCTCTGTTCAAAATCGTTTTATCTACATTCTTATTCAGTTTCATTAGCCTTTCTAATTTAATATCATATTTTATTATAAAATTTAACTAAAATACTTGCACCCGGAGGGTGCATATATTTGCTAGTATTGATAATGTTTTTAATATCAAATTCAGACGTTTTAATTTTGACAAATGTTAAGATTTTTCTTTCATGGTAAAATATACATATTTTTATTTTATCAAATTTTCAAATTCAATTTTAATTTTGTAATATTCTAAAAATTGTCATTTTATTTAATTTTAAGGACAAAAGATTTCCATTTTTATGATAGAGTAAATGTTTAGTTTTCATAATATAATACAGAATTATCCAATTTTCAAAATAAAACTTTTTATTTCAATTTTAACAATTTTTAATTTATTTATCATTTCATTTCTATTATTTTTACTAATAATTTCTCAATATCAGGTTTAATAGGGCACATAGTGAGGATGTATCTCTTTGATAATCAGCTGAACTATTACTCTTAATATTTACCAGTGTAATTTACCAAAAAGAAGTATTTAGGCTAATTTGTTAAAGTTTCTTATCATTTTAAAAAAAGAATTATAAATATTAACTGGCTTGACCTTATTCTTGCATAAGTCCATTTTAGCAGGACACACAGTGTGGATATATATCTATCACTGTACTATAATTATTATTTAACTCCTAATCATTTCAGATGGTTCATATGCTGAAAACAAAGATGTTTTCTGAATAATTATTCAAAAATATTTCACATCAGTTTTTTCAGGAATTTCAATAGAGACATGAAAATATTTCCAAATTCAAACTCCTGTTGTTAAATGGAATAAAAAAGCATTTTGTTTAGATGATGAACACTCATGTGTCTTCAAAACTTTGTTCTTCAGTTGGATCTGAATTTTATCAGATTGATAGATTTTTTTTCTTATCTGTTTTGGGCATCTCCCTTTATTAATTAACATCTTAAATCAAATACCCCTACATTGCTTTTACTTTATGGTCCACTCTGACCCGAAGTGCTAGTAGCATGAACTGCTACTAGCACTTCGGGTCAGAGTCATATATTATTCAGGCATGTCATGGGTCTTATTCTCATCCAGTCATGTATCTAGTCACTCTGCTTATGACAAGTCTGATGGGAGGCATTACCCTTGTCACATGAAGATTGTTTTTTAAATGTATTCTTACTAACTTACCTTATTTACTGTTTTATCTTTTTCTCTTTTTATTAAGAGGTAATTTAAAGCATAAAAGTTTTCAACTTTTATATTACATTCAACTTGATTGAGTTCTTTTTGTTTGATTCTTAATTAAAAATGAGATTATTTCTTTCTTTTTTTCTTTTCAACTTTTCTCTAGCTTGATTCTCTATTTAAAAAAAATTGATTTTAAACCGAATGCCAAAATGTAAGTTTTCATCAGGAAAAATGCCCCATGAAAGAAAAACTAGGTGGATTGAATTGTACTTTTTTGTAGATTTGCAAAATCAAGCAGAAAATAGATGATCTGTTTTGTATTTCTTCTGTGTAAACTCCCTCAGTGTATCGGTTGACAAGTTCATTTTCATGAAATAAAGATATGTTCAAATAACATTAAAATAAATGACTTTTTTGATCCTATGAAAATAGCATATCACATAGTAAAACTTTTTTGATCCAAGTGTTTACATTTTTATTTTCTATCAATCATTAGAATATTAGTATATTTTCATTTTGCTTTTAATTCAATATGAAGATATCGCATATGAAAATAAGATTTAATAAATTAGACATTTTCAACCCATCAACTGAGGTAGTTTATCCTTCTGTCAATCAATAAATATATACACATGTGAGTGTAATTAGAATTAATTAAATTTAAAGTTAAATTTTAGTTTTAGTTGAAAACTAGTTATATAATGATAGGTATGCTTAATTCGCGGACTTTTTTAAAAAACATTTTGCACTCGTCTAAAAATATTTTAAAAAGTCAATTAAAAATGGAAAATTAACTTTTTAATGTTTTCTTTTACGTTTAATAAAATAACAATTCCAAGTTTGTGTTAAAAAAATGAAAAATAAATTTGTATCTACCACAGCATGTTTATTGAAAAAGAGTATACAGAAAGAGTGTTACCTACAATTCAATCTGCTCTTCTACATAAGAATTTATAGTACTTCTATTATGATTAATCTTAAATAGATATAATAAATATAACATCTTTTAATAAGCAAATGTCTCTTTTCCTACTGAATCTGAGAAGAATTTTAACAAAACAAGATTTTCTAGAAACTAATTAATCTTTTCAGGTAATAAAGAGTTACTTATTATAGTGATAATGACATTGTTTAATTGGTTTAATAAAATTCTCACTGTGTGCCCTACAAAAATACATTGATGCTAGAGAAAACCAGAAAATATCTATAAATATTAAAATTAATGGAATATTAATTGAGTCCTACAATAATTTCAAAAAATGCAGAATTGTGTACTTCAGAATTTTGTAATTCTGATCTACCAATATATGGGCTTTGCAATTGTTATATATATATATGTGTGTGTGTGAAGGTATATATAATTATACAATATTTTTCAAGAATTTTAAATAAAATTGAAGTATTGAAATATAATTTGAATAAAAATTAATTGATGCAATAATAATTACAAGGAATGCATTGATTAATTATGGCAACCGGTTATCTGTGTTTGCATGTGTGTGTTTTATGAGTTGCATAATATCATATGAATGGGGTAAATACCATCTTTTCATAAATTGTTCACAACATACCAACAATATACCATATATATAACAGAATGATTAGTAATTCAATTTAAAATTAATAAGACTTTATGGTTTAAGAAGTAAATATTGCATTGAAATTATGTGTGTTTAACTTAGAGTCAAGAATTTTTCTTCATTAATGGTGGCTGTAAATGAGAAATTTGAAATGCAGAATTGTGTCTAGATTCAGATCTTCTACCTGGAAATGAACTTTTCATTGGCTCTAAATGTTCTAAAGAAAATTTCTGGATTTTGGAGTTTTTTTTACAACAAATTTGATTTAGAAACAAACTTAAGTATATCTAAACACAAACAAAACCTAAACATTTTCAATATCAGAATTTAAACATCTATCTTAATATAAGACGGATCTGCTACATATAAGTGGAATTTCCAATGGTTCGAAAAGTATATATATATATATATATATATATATATATATATATATGAATGCACTTATATACATATAATGCTACATCCCTCAGACTATATATATATATATAATAAACACAAATGTGTGTTTGTGGTTTTCTGCTTAAGGTATGAGTCACCTATAGTAGAGTGATGGTTTGGAAGTCAATTTCAATGAGTAAGAAAGAGATCCTCACTGAGTTCCTAGTAGGCTGGAATTTTGCCCAACTATTCTTAGCTAAGTCAGTATAACCAAAATTAAAGATGTCACTGCATTTATAAAATATAAAAATTAATAGAAATAAATATGTATTTAGAATTTTAAAAAAAGAAACAAACTCATTAACCATCACTCTATAATAAATCCTCAAATGTTTAAATAAATATGATCCATGCATTAAGATAGGAAAATAAAATATTGAAATTCATTTTCAAATGAAATAATTAAATTTAAAAATGAATACAATAAATCTGTGTGAATTTCAATTCATTTAAAAACCTTTAAATTGATATCATAAGTAAATTTAAGAAAAAATTGACATTGAATTTTTACAGAAAAATCCTAAGGAAATTCAGAATGTTTATTTGAAAGTTTGATAAATGATTTAAATCTAATCTTAAAACTTTCTCTCTGGTGAGACTTGAAATGTTTAATATATTTAATGCATGCTTCATATTAGGAATGAAAATATACAAAAACTTTAAAAGAATGACAACAAAAAGTATTTTGAAAAAATAGAAGAATCTTCCATGCCAAATTTTATTTACAAAATATTTTAGAAAAAAGATAGAATGGAATGTATGAAAAAAATATTTTTTTTTAAAAGATGAAAATATTTACATATAAAAAAAAAGTCAAAATGATCAAAATTGAATGAAATGATTTTCCATCAAACTTGATGTGTTACAGCTCTACATCGTACAATTGATGTAGAATGTTGCTAATGAGCAAATATTTACAAAGGTTAAAGTCCTGGTCTTTTATCTTCTGCATTTATAAAATATCAAAATTAAGAGAGAAATATGTATCTAAAAAAAGAACCAAACTCATTAACCATCACTATAATAAATCCTCAATACATGGATCATATTTATTTAAACATTTGAACCATCACTCTATAATAGATCCTCAAATGTTTAAATAAATATGATCCATGCATTAAGCTAGGAAAATAAAAATATTGAAATTCATTTTTCAAATGAAATAATCAAATTTCAAAATGAATACATTAAATCTGTGTGGATTTCAATTCATTTAAAAACATTAAAATTGATATCATATATGAAAAGAAAATTTAAGAAAAAAATTGACATCATAGGATTTTTCTGTAAAAATGAAATTAAATTCAGAATGTTTATTTGAAATTTTGATATAAAAAAAATTTAAAGATTAGATTTAAATCATTTATCTCTGGTGAGACTTGAAATGTTTAATATATTTAATGCATGCTTCATATTAAGAATGAAAATATACAAAAACCTTAAAAGAATGACAACAAAAAGTATTTTGAAAAAATAGAAAAATCTTTTCATCTTTTTTAAAATATTTTGTAAATAAAATTTGGCATGGAATATTTACATATTTATTTAACAAATGATAAAATGATATTTTAGAAAAAAGATAGGATGGAATGTATGAAAAAAATATTTTTTTCAAAGAGATGAAAATATTTACATATTAAAAAAAAAATTGTCAAAATGATCAAAATTGAATAAAATGATTTTCCATCAAACTTGATGTGTTACAGCTCTACATCGTACAATCGATGTAGAATGTTGCTAATGAGCAAATATTTACAAAGGTTAGAGTTCTGGTCTTTTATCTTCATTTTTTGAATAGTCCAATCATGGATATATTTCCTTTCGGATTTTCTCTTTTAGCAGCTTCATCATTTCACCGGATTGAGTAGAAGGTTCGAGTCCCAATTCTTTATCATCTTCAATTTCTGGACAGTCCAATCATGGAAATTCTTTTTGGCTCTCCTCTTGCGGCTGCGCTGTTGTTTCACCGGATTGTGATGGTTGACTTGATCTTTTCTTTTTCTTTTCCTCTGGCTGAGGTTTTATTTTGTTCATCTGCAAAAAGAAAGAAATCCATTATTTAGAAAATTAGGCAATTAAAACAAAATTGGTAACTTAGTGAAAAAAGATGGAAAAAAAAAATGAAACATATCGTTTAAGAAATTATTAACTATATTAATTGGGAATTATTATAAAGTCACATATAAATAGGATGGAAATATGATATGAAAATTATTAAAATCAAAATAAAATCATTCATTTACAAAAAAATTTAGGAAAAAATTGGAATGAATGTATGAAGAAATGAAGATTAAAAAGAAATAAAAATGAGCAAATATTTACAAAGGTTAGAGTCCCGGTCCTTTATCTTCTTAAATTTCTGAACAGTCCATTTTTCCTTTTGGCTTTCTTCTTCTTGCGGCTGCTTCGTTGTTTAACCAGATTGATCTTTATGAAGGTGTTGAAATTTTTCTTGGTCTTTGTCAACATGTTGGGCCGTGGTAGATTCATTGAAAAGAAAAGAAAAATAATGTGAAAATTATTAAATTGAAATAAAATCTTTGTTTTTACAAAACATTTTAGAAAAAATTAGGCAATGTATGAAAAAGGAAGTTAAGATTAAAAAGAAATAAAGAAATATTTACATATTATCAAAGAAAAATGATATAAAAATATAGAAATAGAATTATCTATTTACAAAACATTTCAGAAAAAAAATAGAACAGAATGTATGAAAAAAGAAACTAAGATTAAAAAGAAATAAAAACATGGACAAATTATCAAAGAAAAAAGTGAAATTTAATAAAACGAATTAAAATGATTTGTTTTGAGAATATTTTAGAAACACATAGGATGAAATGTATGAAGAGCGAAATTGAAATTAAAAAGAAATTTAAAAGATACTTACATATAAAAAAAAATAAAAAAATAAATAAAAAAAAATTAGAATTATTAAAACTAAATTAAAATTATTTTGAATAGACTTTTTAAAAATATTGTATTGAATTTTATGAAGAAAGAAATTGAAATTTTTAAAAAACATATACATATCAAAATACAGAAATTGCTAAATAAATCATTTTATTTGAATCAAACATTTTAGAAAAAAAGATATACGAAAAAAGTAATTAAAATAAAAAATATTTAATTACTTTTTTCGTATATCTTTTTTTCTAAAATAAAAAATATTTACATTTTATCGAAGAAAAGAAAAATGTAAAAAATTATCAAATTTGAAATAAAAAAAATTATTTACATTTTAGAAATATATGAAAAGAATACAAAGAATTTAAAAAAAATATTTACATTTTATCAAAGAAAAGAAAAATGTGAAATTTATCAAATTTTACATAAATTATTTATTTACATTTTAGAAATAAAATGATTTATTTACATTTTATTTCTAAAAATGTAAATAAATCATTTTTAGAAATGAATGAAAAGATTAAGAAAAAAATATTTACATTTTATCAAAGAAAAGGAAAATTATAAAATTTAAAATAAATTTAAAATAAAAAGAATTATTTACATATTTAATGTAATCAATTTCAGCAGTATATGTCTATTATATATACTAGCAAATATATGCACCCTCCGGGTGCAAGTATTTAGGTTTTAATGTTATGAAATATCGTATTAAATTAGAAACTCTAATAAGAAGGTAGATAAAAAGATATGTAACAGAGTGGGGGTATAATAGAAAAATAGAAATGAAACTTACTCTTCCATCACTCCCGTCTTTCATTGCTGAATTTTACGTATTTAACAATTTAGTTAAATTAGGAAATAAAGAATAAAATGACAGTTATTTTTTCTTGTTAATGGATTTCATTTAAGATTCATTGAAGAGATTTTTGTTTATATTCATTAAAATAAAACCAAAAAATTAGAAATCAATAATACTAAGCACACATTTAATAAAATCACATTTTTAATAGCAATATGCAAATTAGCCTTCCCATTCACACTGCAAACCGCTATTTTTTGTATATATAAATACAATTGCATGTTATTTGTATGTAGATATAGACAACACTAATAAAAAAGTGAAGAAATTTTATTAATAATTCAGGTTTAAATATAAATAAAATCATGGAGAATGTGATGTAAATAACTACGTTAATTGTGACTCGATTAGTAATATAATTTCAGTTACAGACATAAAAACACACAATCTCCATTATAATAAGATATATATATATATATATATATATATATATATATATATAATAGACATATACTGCTGAAATTGAAATCTGAATAAAAGCCTTATTTAATGTAATCAAAGACAATGAAAGTGATTTTAAATAGATATCAATGTAAGAAAAGATAGGTATGTAAGTATTTGTAGATGAGGTGTGGCTATCAAATAACGGGGTTGGACTAATGATAAACAGACTAAAATCCCTATCATGGGTGGTTACAAACCATTTTTATGAGTTTGATATTGGCAGAGATTATATACATATGTATATACACCCACATTAAAAATATTAGGTTTCTTTAGAAACATGTATTGAGAATATTTAAAAAAGAAACTTGCTCATTAACCATCACTCTATGACTATGATAGATCCTCAAATGTTTAAATACACATAATGCAAGCATTAAACTAATAAATAAAAATATTGAAATTAATTTTCAAAATGAAATTATTAGTTTAAAAAAATTAATACAATAAATCTGTGAGGATTTCAATTCATTTAAAAATGTTAAATTCGATTTCATACATTGAAAAGTAAATTTAAATTATTTGGTTTCAATAATATAGAAAAAATATTTAGAGTTAAAATTACTGGTAATCAAATATTATTAATAAATCACTAACAGATTAATATAAGTGATTTATTATTATAAATAATTATTGAATAATAATTATTAATTTATTATTTACTAATAATAATTTTAAATTACATATTATTAATAAATAATAAATTGATAATTATTATTCAATAATATTAATTTATTATTTATTAATAATATGTAATTTAATAAGTAATTTAATATTATTAAATAATAATAATTAATAAGTGATTTAAATTTAATTTCTAAACATCGCTTTGGCGAGTAAAAGTGTACAATATATTTAATGCATGCATCATATTAAGAATGAAGATATACAAAAAGTAACTTTAAAAGAATAACAATTTCTTTTAAATTGTCATCTCTACTAAAACTTATTTACATAAATATTTTAGAAAAAAAAAAACCAAAAGCCGGTTACTTGTATCAAATGTAAACGCTTGTAGAATATTCCTGAGAAAAGAAGAAAATGTGAAAATTATTAAAAATTTACATTTTATCAAAGAAAAGAAAAATGTGAAAATTATTCCAAATTTTATATTTATCAAAGAAAAGAAAAATGTGAAAATTATTACAAATTTATATTTTATCAAAGAAAAGAAAAATGTGAAAATTATTAAAGTGAAATAAAAGTTAATTATTTAAAAATATTTTAGGAAGAAATTGGGAGGGAATGTTGAGGGAAAAAAAGAAATAAATTGATTCATTTACAAAGAAAAAAAAATTAACAACATTAAGTAAAAAAAAATGATATAAAATTATTAAAAGGGAATAAAATTCAGAAACAAATTTTCTATGTTTGATTTGTTTATATTTATAATAGAAACAATGTGAAAATTATTAAAAATTTACATTTTATCATAGAAAAGAAAAATGTGAAAATTATTAAAAGTGAAATAAAATGATTTACAAAACATTTCGAGAAATTAAGACAAAAAAATATTTACATTCTATGAAAGAAAATGATGTGAAAATTAAAAGTTGAAATACAAATTATTTACAAAAACTTTTTTTTTAAATAAAAGGAAAGTTTGAAAAAAGAATTGAAATAAAAAATTAATTACATTTTATCAAAGAAAAGAAAAATGTTGAAATTATTAAAAGTGAAATAAAATGATTTACAAAACATTTCAGAAATTAAGACGAAAAAAAATATTTACATTCTATGAAAGAAAAATGATGTGAAAAGTTAAAAGTGAAATAAACATTATTTACAAAACCATTTTTTTTTAAATAAAAGGAAAGGTTTTGAAAAAAGAAATTGAAATAAAAAATTATTTAGCATTTCATTATTAAAATTATTAAAAATGAAATAAAATTATTTAGAAAACATTTTAGAAAAAAAAATAAGAAGAATGTTTGAAAAAAGAAATTTATGACAAAAAATATTTACATTCTTATAAAGAAAAAAGATGTGAAAATTAAAAGTGAAATAAAATGATTTACAAAACATTTGAAAAAGAATTGGTGAATGTATGAAAAAAGAAATTAAGATTAAGAAATAAATATATACATATTATAAACTAAAGAATTGAAAAATTAAATTTATTGTAAAAAATTATTAAAAACTGAAATATATTAATTCATTTAAAAACATTTTCGGAAAAAAGAAAGAATGAAATTAAGGGTAACAAAAATAAAAATATTTACATATCAAAGAAAAGAAAAATGATGAGAAAGTCATAAAAATTGAAATCAAACATTTTTACATCTCTACATCGTAATCGAAGTAAGATGTTGCTTACTAATAAATACTTCCACAGCTTACTGTTCCGATCTTTTGATTTTCTTCAGTTTATAAACGTCCAGTCGTGGATGTTTTTGCGTTCAGCTTTCCTTTACGTCTCCTCCGTCGTCGTTTTCGCCGCTTTTGTGGAGGTAGCTTCATCCTTTCTCTTTCTTTTTCTTTATGATGATCAAATTCTTCTTGTGTCCTTCTTGGCGTGGTTGTTTCCTCGGTGGAATAAAGGTTGATGGGGTCAGAGGAAGAAGCGCAGCTGGTTCAATCATCTTGATCCCCGGATCGTCATTATAATATTCTGGGTGCTGATCTGCCCAACCGACAAGAAATGGGCCGCCATCTGATGTGAAATGTTCTCATCTCTCACTGGGTCGGTTTTCTTTCGTTCTCTGTAAAAAGAAAAAAAAGATCGTTATTTAGACAATTAGGAGATTGAAAAAAAATCGGTAACTTAGTGAAAAAAGATGGAAAAATTAAACCTGTCTGTTAAAGATTACTCTATAGATAGAGGATTTTCATCAGACTCACAAAACACAAAGATTCACGTGGGATCTTAATAAAAAAATTTGGGTGAATCCACGTCCTTAGAACAATATTGGAATTCCTGATATTAATCAGAATTAACATTTTGTAACCCGGAGAAAAAATATATCTACTTCAATTCAATTTTTTGTTTTATTTATCAACGGACAAGTTGTTGAGTTTAACAAAAAACAAAATAGGAATATTCGATTTTTGCGGTGTATCTTAAAAATAACGTTACGGTCGATGTTCAAATAATAATGAAAAAAAATATCTTTCAAATTCATGGCTCAAATGAAACAATGAATTTTGAGAAATAGCAAGAATATAAGCAAACCAGTTGTCAAATTGTTATCAGCATAAAACGAAACCAAAAATACAAACATAATAAAAATAATAAAATACAACATGGTGAAAGATGAGAAACTTACCTGTTGTGTTTGTAACTGTACACGTGTACGAAATCTCGGTTTCTTCAGTGATCGGATATCCATGCGGGAATTTCAAACTCCATTCTTAATATGAGCAATTCTAAAAAATATAAAAAAGATTTGTTTGGGTTAAAAAATTGAAAGATAAAGTGAGAAAATACTCGTTTCAAAAAATTTGAAAGAATGTATAGGGCGACGAATCAGTAGTAACTGATAAGGATGGGAAGTTAGCACGTCTTGCCACTTGAGTCGTCCGAGCGAAATGGGAAGAGTGTACAGCGACAACACTGTAGTTGCTTATAAAGGAGAGGAAGTGAGTATGTAGCCGACACCATAAATGAAGCGATCTGAGTTGGTCAATTCATAAAGAGTCCTATAAAGAAGGAACTTGAGTTATGTATTTTTTATCCTATTTCATACGCTTATATATATATATATATATTATATATATATTATATATTATATATATAATATATATAAACTTAAGAAAAGATCAAATAAAATCTATTGTTTACAACTCAAACTTAATTCACTTAATTTTAATACTTAATTTACTTTATTGTAATAAATACTAAATAAATCATTGGTTTTTGAGATTCTAATTAGAAATTAACTGACATAATATTTAATAACTAACACTTATCCACACTTTCATATTTGTATATATCTGTTTATGCATGGGTAATTATCTATGTGTTGATAATCTTGTTTTGTGTGTTTTTTCTTTTAAATAATTCATCAAAATTACTTAAAGCTTATAAGACAGTTTTCATATAGAATTAAAAACATTTAGTCTGTTTTTAAAATTAAAATCAATTCTAAATATGTCAATAAATGAAACTTTAAATTTGACATCGATAAAAATGTAACTCGGACGCCTAGCGAAAATACAAAATGGCGATAATATGAAATCAACTAGAAAATTATGAACATTCGTTTTATTTGGAAGGAAATTAGTTAATTTGGCGACGACAAATATCAAGTAATTTGCCGCCAAGAAAACAATGTCACAAAATTAGACGACGCGGAAGAGTTTTTTGTCGTTTTTTGAAATCTGGTAAGAAAATCAACATCGTACACCGATTTGCTGATCTTTAGGGGGGAAATGTCTCTTTTCCTTCCTAATCTGACAATGATCTTGACAACAGAACATTCTCTAGTAGCAAATAAACCTGCAAAGTTCTTTTTAGTTAAGGTTTTTGAATTATGATATAGTAAATAAAAAAAAACATAACATTTTATAAATGTATTATTATTGTAACTAACTACCGAAATATTAAACATTTTCTTTACTCCAAGTTTTAATTTGTTATGAGTCGTAGCTCTTTTACCCAAAGCCGTTCACCACTGGTCAGGATGTGAAAAGAACGTTACAAGTAAGGGTCCTGAAGTGTAGTAACTATCAGAGTTTATATTTCTTTTTGCAAGTTTTGATAGATAGCAACACAGAAGTAAATATAGAATAATGGGCGATAAGTTTCACTGAATCGGAAGATATAAATCCTCACTGTGTGCCCTACTATTAAACCTGCTATTAAGAAATTATTGGTAAGAAAAATTAAGAAAAAATTCTAATATCTGGATTTAAAATTGAGAAAATTATTAAAATTAAAATGAAATATAATGAATGTAAATCATAATCTTGATAAATTTGCTTTTAGGAGGGAAATGTTCTAGCTTTTCTACTCACAAATTGATGCTTGTCAAATGAATATTTTTCTCGTAGCTAATAAACATGCATAGATCTTTTTAATAATTTTTTTTAATTGTAAAAATGCACTATACATTATAAAAGCAATACATCCTCACTGTGTGCCCTACACTTGAAAAGGTCACCAATAAAAAAACAAATTGATGAAAACCATGATATCTGAATTTATTGTCAAAATATGATTAAAATTTAAAAAGAATTCACTTTAATTCAAGCTATCAATATGATTAAATATCAGTATTTTTACACCTTTTAGACTGCATAGATGTTTTAATACAGTTTAGTAATTGTAGAACATATGTAGCTACAACAGTAGTGATGGGGAAATAGTCAAGCTAAAATAGATATTGGTATTTGACTACAAAATACTGAAACTAAAATCCTTTCATTCCATTTTTAAAAAATTATGTGATAATAAAAAATTGAAATAAAATTAACGGATTTTATGTAATCGAAGATGTTTTGAATATTTTTCAAAATTTGATTTAAGAAACTTTTCGATTTTATTTTTATTCTATAAGTATAGATTATCTATGTTTTAAGGGCTGAATGTGTTTAATAAATTTGAAAATTATCAAAGCATCTTGATTACCGATAAAATCGTTAATTTTTATTTCAATTTTTTATGTATTGCACTAAATTTTTTAAAATGGAATGAACGAGGATTTTAGTTTGCAGTATTTTGTGAGTCAAATCGGGGCAATATCTATTTAGTTGAAGCTTTTCCCATGGCACTCTTGTTTGTAGCTGACATATGTTCTACATACTAAATGTATTAAACATCTATGCAGTCTAAAAGGTGTAAAATACTGATATTTGTAAGTCATATTGATTAGCTTGAAATTAAAGNAAAAGAGAGAGATCCTCCGACAGGAATCGAAACCGGGACTTTCACAGGCATAGTCCCAGAGACCATGATATCGTCGGTCGGTGTTGCGTCGCGTTACAGTAGCGAACAATTCCTCGCGAAATAACCTTGCAATGATGATACTACTATATAACCGCCTTTGCCAATACGGCAGGCAAGTGACGTTTTTTAATTTAGTAAACAAAACCCGCCGTTAGCTCTTTCGACGAAGTGAAATAAGATATTTTTGGAGTTTGTGTTTTTCTTTTATAGAAGCAAGTTGAATAAATTATTATTTAATTTCTGCTTGAAAGGGCCAATTAAATTGCTTCAAGCAGAATAGTGAATATAATTTATTCAACTTGCTTCTATAAAAAAAAATAACAAAAACAACATCCAAAAATTCTTTATATATATATATATATATTATATATATAATATATACTTATATATAAATGTTTAATTTCTGATATTGAAATAATTTTTAGGTTTTTGTTGTGTTTAGATTTATACTTAAGTTTGTTTCATTTGTTGTCATTCTTTAAATTTTTTGTATATTTTTTTTCTTAAAATGTTTAATATAAATCACTGCTTCATATTAGTCTCACCAGAGAGAATGTTTTAAGATTAAGTTTATCATTTATCAAACTTTCAAATAAACATTCTGAATTTTCCTTTGAATTTTTACAGAAAAATCCTATGTCAATTTTCTTAATTTACTTATGATATCAATTTAAGGTTTTTAAATGAATTGAAATCCACACAGATTTATTGAATTCATTTTTAAATTTATTATTTTATGTAAAATATAAAAATATTGAAATTCATTTTTCATCTTAATGCATGATCATATTTATTTAAAACAGAACTTTTAGAACGGCATTGGAAATATCACTTATATGTAGCAGATCCGTCTTAATATTAAAATAGATGTTTAAATTCTATATTGAAAATGTTTAGTTTTGTTGTGTTTAGATATACTTAAGTTTGTTTCTAAATCAAATTTCTTGTAAAAAAAAAATCCAAAATCCAGAAATTTTTTTAGAACATTTAGAGCCAATGAAAAGTCCATTTCCAGGTAGAAGATCTGAATCTAGACACAATTCTGCATTTCAAATTTCTTCATTTACAGCCACCATTAATGAAGAAAAATTCTGACTAAAGTTGAACACTTAGAATAACACATAATTTCAATGCAATATTTACTTCTTAAATCATAAAGTCTTATTAATTTTAAATTGAATTACTAATCATTCTGTTATATATATGGTATATTGTTGGTATGTTGTGAACAATTTATGAAAAGATGGTATTTACCCATTCATATGATATTATGCAACTCATAAAACACACACATGCAAACACAGATAACCGGTTGCCATAATTAATCAATGCATTCCTTGTAATTATTATTGCATCATATTTTTATTCAATTATATTTCAATACTTTAATTTTATTTAAAATTCTTGAAAAATATTTGTATAATTATATATACCTTCACACACACACAATATATATACAATTGGAAAGCCCATATATGGTAGATCAGAATTACAAATTCTGAAGTACACAATTCATTTTTTGAAATTATTGTGGACTCAATTAATATTCATTAATTTAATATTTTAGATATTTTCTGGTTTTCTCTAGCATCAATGTATTTTTGTAGGGCACACAGTGAGAATTTTATTAAACCAATTAAACAATGTCATTATCACTATAATAAGTAACTCTTTATTACCTGAAAAGATTAATTAGTTCTAGAAATCTTGTTTTGTTAAAATTCTTCTCAGATTCAGTAGGAAAAGAGACATTTGCTTATTAAAAGATGTTATATTTATTATATCTATTTAAGATTAATCATAATAGAAGTACTATAAATTCTTATGTAGAAGAGCAGATTGAATTGTAGGTAACTCTTTATGTATATCTTTTTCAATAAACAGCTGTGGTAGATAGAAACACACACACAAATATATATATATATATATATATATATATATATATAAACGCAACTATTTCTGTAATATTGTACAACTTAGATGTTACACAGAAACACATAACATTTTCATAATTACTCGGCTAAAAATAGAATTAATACTAAATCTTAATTATCCAAAATTATGATTAAAATTTAATTTTAAGTGAGAAATTCTTAATTTTATATTTAGAATTATTATATGAATACCAAATTAATACATTTTAATAATATTTAGATATTCACTAGTTTTATACATTGATATAAAGTATCAATATATTTTTTTGAGAATGTATATCTCTTAACCAATTAAGCTATGCATCATCATTATAATAAGTAACACTAAATTACCGACTAAATTTATTAAAATATGGTGCAGGCTATTTAGTTAGAAAAAATGTTATGTTTTTAAGATTAATCTCAGATTCAGAAGAAAAAGACATTTTTCTAAATTTATTTTGAAGTATTCACAAATAAATATATATATAGAATATGAAGGAGAAATTCTAATTTGAAATAAATGTTTTTATTGTAATCTTTATTCCAGTTATTTACAATTTATTCAATAATTTGCTAGAAAAAATGATCTTAATATTTCAAGTCTAAATTTTTTCTGTGCAATATCAGATAAGTCATTATGATAAAAAAAAGTATTTATTTTAATGTTATTTGAATTAATTTGAACTTAAGTGTAATTTTCATGAATTAAAATGTCAACCCCACAGATTGAGGAAGTTTACACAGAAGAATATACAAGACAGATCATTCATTACAGGAAATTAAAAAAAATTCTATATCCATTTTAAAAAATATAACCAGCAGGTAATTGTAGAATTTTGATGAAATTAGAATAAATATATAATAAAGACATAAAAGAAAATATACAAATATTTAAATGGATAAAAAAATTCTTCCATGTCAATGAATGATTCTTTTATGTTTTTCTTCTGTGAAATCTCCTCAATCTGTGGGTTGACAAGTTTTACTATGTGATATGCTATTTTCATAGGTGATATGTCCACTGGTATATTTTATGTACATGCACATGGATATCTGTATTGTTTTGACATTTAACTAAACACTCACATTTATTGATGGACAAAAGGATAAACTACTCAATTGATGGGTTGACAAAGGTCTAATTTATTAAATCTTATTTTCATATGCATATCTTCATATTGAATTAAAAGCAAAATGAAAATATTTTCTATCAATCATTAGAATATAGTATAATCAAAAAACTATGATCAAAAAGTATTATTTTTAATGTTATTTGAACATATCTTTATTTCATGAAAATAACTTGTCAACCCATACACTCAGGGGTTACACAGAAGAAATACAAAACAGATAATTTTTTGATATGAAATAAAGTTTGATTTTATGAAATATTTAGAGCAGGGGTTGAGGCAAAAGATACACTGCTGATCTCAGTGCTTCTTTCAATAATAGGTACAAATGCAGAATATCTTGCAAGAGATATTAGAATCACATTTTATGTATAATATATATTAGATTATTGAATTTCCTGAAAATTGTATAATTTTGATGAAATTAGAATAAAATATATAAAATTAAAAGGCAAAATGAAATATACTATATTCTAAAATTGATAGAAAAATATCTTTCATGTCAATGAATGATCAGTTTTGTATTTCTTCACTGAAATCTTCAATCTGTGAGTTAACAAATTCTGTGTGATATTTTATGCTATTTTCATATGTCATATATATGTTCATTGGTAATGTTTTGATACTTAACTATATAGACAAAAACATTTATATATGGATAGAGGGATAAATTGACTCAATTTGTGGGTTGACAACTTCTTTATAGAATGTTATTCTCACATCTTATGATGTGACAAGTGAGCCTGTTCATATCAATCAAGAGAGCACCTCTAATTTGTTTTTTTTTATTTAATTAAATTGTTTTGTTTTTTTTCAAGTTGCTAAAATTTTAACTGACCATTTTAATGACATGACAGAAAAATAAAGTCTACATCATTCATAACATTTGAACAAACCAATTTATGACATGTCAGAAAATAAAAACAAAATCTACTTTAAACAATTCATAACAATGAATTGAAGATACAAACAGACTGAAACTTTTAAAGGTTTCTTTAAGCTTTCCCATTGGTCAATGTATATCATTTACCCAACCCTTTATTTAATAGCCACACCTCATCTATAAATACTTATCTTTCTTTTATTACATTGATATCTGTTTGAAATACACTGGATTTTCATTAAGAAATAACACATTTAAAGCAATAATGAAAGTGTAATTTTTAACTGGAAGTAGATATTTTATATAGATATAGATAATTAGGAAAGAGAGCTACTGGTGACAATTAAAATGCTACAAGCCACACATGATCTGACTAAACTAACTCCTCCCATCCGACTTGTCATAAGAAGGTTGGCTAGATGAGTGGCTGAACTTTTTTCTGGTTGGCCAAGTTTTAATTGAGAAAAGCAACAAGAATGGGAGGTAATTTAAGAGGAAAATTTTTCACACTCAACTAAAGAGAAAGAAAAAAAAAGAAAGAAAGAATCCCATTTTTTTAATAGATAAAAGCGAGATAAAGAACCAGGTGAAAAGAAAAGAAAATAGAATCTCTGATTAACTTGGATGTGATATAAAAGTTTAAAACTTTTGATTTAAATTACTTCTCACTTAAAAAGAGAAAAAGCTAAAACAGTAAATAAGGAAAGTTAGAAAATCATTTAAAAACTAAAATCTTCAGGTGACAAGCCAATGCTACTTGGCACATGTTCACTAAACTAACCCCTCCTATCACTTGTCATAAACAGGGTAGCTAGATACATGACTAGATGAACTTTTCCTTTGGGTCAGTGGTTATAAACTTGGCCTAGTTTTAATAGAGGAACAAACAAAAGAAAGGGAGGTAATTCAAAAGTTAAACTTTCATTCTTTAAATTACCTCAATTAAAAAAAGAATTAAAGTAAAAAAATAAAAGGAGTGTGGGAGGCCCACCCCTCCTTTTATTTATTTATTTTTAATAATTATAGAGAAACAAGCTCGAGAAAGAACCAGACTAGAGAAATGATTGAAGAAAAAAAATTAAAATCTTACCTTTAAAATGTTTTAAATTGATAAACAAAAATTAAGTTGAATGTAACAAAAGTTAAAAGCTTTTATGCTTAAATTATCTCTCACTTAATCAAAAAGTAAAGATAGAAAGTGAGAATCTCATTTTCTTCAAATGAAAATACTTTAAATTTTAAGATTCAAATAATTTATTTAAACAATTATTTCAGATGAAAAATTTTAAATCTCATCTGAAAATGATCATTTTAAAACTAAAATCCATTCATTTTTATTCGAAAACTTTCTAAAAACAATTAAAATAAGTAAATAAAATCAATATTTTAAAAATAATTTTATTCAAAATTTTGTTTTACATTCCATTATTTTGTTTGTAAATAGAATTAATCTATTCATGTACAAAATCAGTCAATTCTTGAAATAATATTTTGTGTCAGATTTTTCTTTTTGGCAACACACATTGTGAATACAAGACAATTATATCGAGGAAAAGAGAAAAGTTGATGTTTATTATAAATTCAGAGTTTGTACATCAAATTATATCATACTTTACAAAGTAAAATTAAAATATTCTAATTGGTTCAAATAAATTACATACATTTTAATCATTGCTAAGGAAAAGAGGGGGGGGGGAACATCTCACCCTACCACCAGGACTCAGAATACATAAACATTAATCCCTGCAGAGGGATAAGACCCCCTAAGAAAAAAAAAGTAGGGGTTCAGTGTATAACGCTGGAATAAAATATGAACAAGATAATTGCTTTACTTAAGCTTTATTCAATATTAGAAGTGGCTACCTGGCGTCGCTTGGGTAGATAATGTTGAAAAAAATTTTTGTCTCACAGGTTCATTATTACAAAATCGCGAGTTGGATCACTGTAGGATGCCCCATTAAAATATACATAAAAAAAAAAAAAAAAAAAAAAAAAAAAAAAAAAAAATATATTTGAGTGGTGAATCTCATAAAAAAATTTTTTTTAAATTAAATTAATGTCTACTATTTCCAAAATCAAATGCAAAAAATTCTATTCTTTGTAATTATCTTGAATATAAATCAAATCATTTTTACTCAAAATGCGAGATATGGTGATAGTGAATGTGTATTTACTTTGTCGTTAATTGTTTTATTTTCGTAGTTTCCACCGACCATACATACACACAATTGCCCTTTAGTAAACTGTATCAATAGTTTTTGTTTGTTTAATGTACACTGTCCAATCGATTAAAATTAATTCTTTAAACAGATTTATTTGACCAATAAATGAGACTAACAAGTACTACAACTTCGGGGCCTGTCGGGATCTAATATTTAGTAAGCTCATCTCATTAATACTGAATAGCGAGTTCGATCCTCGCTGTATGCCCTTACCCCCCCCCTCTTAAAATCTGTTGCACGTCGCCTAGATTTGTGACATTCTCTTGACGGCAAATCAACTGATTTTACTTCCAAATCAGATTTTTTCATAATGTTCTGGCAGATTTCATATTATGGACATTGTATTTCTAGGGATGCATCGTGTGACATTTCTTTATCAAATTCAGATTTTAAATTTTATTGATATATTTAGAAGTTAATTTCAATACTTTTTCAGATTAACTTCTTTTTTATTTCCATAAATTTATTTCTCAGAAATTTCAAGTGAATTTTGATTAATCAGAAAAAAAAAAAAATTAAAACAAATAAATAAAACAAGAGAACAGGTCCATTATTACCAAATAATGAGTTGGATCCCCACAGGAAGCCCCATTAAAATAAACGTAAAAAAAAAATTAAAAAAAAAAAAACGAACAAGAATATCAACATGATTTTGATTGTTAGTTTCTATAAGATCAACCAAAGAGAAAAGTAGGATGTGCCGCAGTATCAGATAAAATAATTTTAAGGAAACGTCTTCCGAATGAAACGGTAATATCAATAGCTGAGGCTTGTGCCATTCAATTGGCGCTTGATATTATCGTAAAAAGTGACAAACGAAATTTCATCATATTTTCAGACGCACTCAGTGTTCTAGAATGTATAAATTCCGCAAATTCCAAAACCCCAGTCATTAACTCAATAGTAAATAAACTAAATAGCCTTTATAATACAAAAAATATTATACTTTGCTGGATACCTACTCGATAACTTTTTTTTAAAGAAACGCATGGTCAAATCACAAACAGACCAAATATATAAAGGACAAAACCCGACACCATTTGTTAGTCGAGAACGACGCAGAAAGTGTCGACAAAACACATTGGATGCAGGCCGAGTCGTAATCAACCTCGGCCAATTCAGCTAAGTGAGGGTTACAATGTTGAAAGACACTAAAAACCAAATGAATTAAAAGAACATCACTGATGAGGCATCGGACAACATTAAAGATGGATTTTTCAACAAGTGACGTTTGGAAACGAACCAAATAACAAAAAGATTTGGAGACTACTGGAAAGGCAACTGGCAGTCCGGAAGGATGACAACATGAGCAGACTGGACCAGCACACCTACCTTCAGCTCCTGTGAGGAGTACTAAGACGGAGCTACGAAGAGTAACGGTATACCGTACCCACAGAGAATCCAGAGATGGGTAGAATAAGATCCCCAATAGGCTGGAACAAAGGGTACGATCTATAGTCATGTCCAGAGAATTACGGCTGCAAAATGCGTAAAGTGTATAAAACCACGCGTGACCTAAGAATACATCTGGGCAAAATGAAATATCTGGCTGAAGAACAGGAACAACGCACGGATATTCTATCCGGTAAGACGAAGGAAGAAAAACAAAATTAAAGAAACACTCAACAATGCCGTTGGGAAAGTTACAGATTTTTTCAATCCCCTAATTGTCTGAATAACAGAATTCCTTCTTTTTACATATGAACAAATTGAAACCTCAGCCAGAGATGAAAACATGACTGGACCAAGTACAATGTCAGATAGTGGCCAACTTATTACAGATTATTGGCAGATCACCCCACTAGATTATGGGACGATGTTTGGATTAGAAGTGATGATTGACCAGATGCTCTTTCCTCAGGACCCCATCCAACCTTATTTCCACTAACGAAGCAACCACGCACCAAAATGGTGACAAAAGAAAAAGGTTGAATCTCGTCATAAGAAACGAAAGAGAAAACATCAAGATGGCCATCACAGCCACAAGAAGAGGAAAGTCCAAAGAAAGAAAAAGATCCATGATTTGACTGTTCGGAAGTTGAAGAATATAAAAGACCCGGACAGTCACCTTCGTAAATATTTGTTGCTGAACAATATTTTACTCCATTTGAATAATATCGAGCCATGAAACAGTTTTTTTTTTTTTAATGGAAAAATCATTTTATTTCTGTTTATTTCTTTTTTGTTAATATGTAGATATATTTAACCCGATGCCATTTGTTAGCCGAGAACGACACAGGAAGTGCTGACAAACAATTACATTGGATGCAGGCCGAGTCGTAATCAATCTCGTCCAATTCAGCTAAGTGAGGGTTACAATGCTGAAAGACCCTAAATACAAAATGAACTAAAGAACATCACTGATAATGCATCAGACAATATATTAGATGTATTTTTCAACCAGTGACGTTTGGAAACGAACCAAATAGCAAAAAGATTTGGAAACTACTGGAAAGGCAGTTGGCAGTTCGGAAAGATGACAACATGGCAGGCTGGGCCAGCACACCTGCCTTCAGATCCTATGGAGTACCAAGACGGAGCAAAGATGACAACATGGGCAGGCTGGCCAGCACACCTGCCTTCAGATCCTATGAGGGAGTACCAAGACGGAGCAAAGATGACAACATGGGCAGGCTGGGCCAGCACACCTGCCTTCAGATCCTATGAGGGAGTACCAAGACGGAGCAAAGATGACAACATGGGCAGGCTGGGCCAGCACACCTGCCTTCAGATCCTATGAGGGAGTACCAAGACGGAGCAAAGATGACAACATGGCAGGCTGGGCCAGCACACCTGCCTTCAGATCCTATGAGGGAGTACCAAGACGGAGCAAAGATGACAACATGGCAGGCTGGGCCAGCACACCTGCCTTCAGATCCTATGAGGGAGTACCAAGACGGAGCAAAGAAATGTATGAGTGTTTTGGATGAATTTAAAAAGAAAAATGGTCAAATTGTTTCATGACTTTATAATAATCTTTAATATACATAAATATTATTCTGAGAAGTTCTCAATTAATATACAGTCATTTCTTAAAGGAAACGTTATAATTTTTCCTTCATATTTCGCTAAGTTATCAATTTTTTCAATCCCCTAATTGTCTAAATAACGGACTTCTTTCTTTTTATAGATGAACAAGAGGAAAATATGCCTGGACCTAGTAGCGATTATAGGCCGATGTTGACATTTGAAGAGATGATGGCAGTAGAAAAGATGATTGATGACCAGATGCTCTTCCCACTGGACCCCATCCAACCGATTTCCAGCGACGAAGCAAGCACGGCCGAAAATGGTAAAAAGAAAAGAAAGAGGAAACATCATGATGATCATCACAACCCGGAGAAACGACAAAGACGCAAGAAGAGGAAAGCCGAAAAAGATCCATGATTTAACTGTTCAGAAGTTGAATATAAAAGATCCGGACAGTCACCTTCGTAAATATTTGTTATTGAACAACATTTTACTCCATTTGTATAACAGAGCCATAAAAAACAGTTTTTATGCAAAATCATTTTATTTCATTATTTTTATTTTATAATATGTAGATATTTTTATTTCTTTTCAATCTTTTTTCATACATTCCATCATATTTCATCTAAAAAAAAGTTTTGTAAATAGATATTTCAGTCACAATAATTGTCACGTGATTTTTCTATTCTTTGATAAAATGTTGACAAAGACCAAGAAAAAGTTCAACATCCTCAATTTGTGGTTGTACTTTGGACAAGCAGATTTTCTGATTTTATTCGCTTTTCATTTTTTAACCGAAACAAATGTTTTTGTATTTTTCAGAATTGTCTCATTCGATATCAAAATGGACTTTGAAATTCCCGTTGGAGATCCGATGACAGAAGAACCCATTATGGGCAGATCACCACACTAGATTATGTGACGATGCGAAAACATCATGACTAGCCCGAATATAACGTCAGATCGCGGCCCACTAATCGGTTGTGGGCAGATCAGCACCCAGGATTATTTGATGACGTCTGGAGTTCAAGAGATCATCGACCAATAGCTCATTCCTCAGAACACAATTAAAAATTCAACCTTGGCATAAGAAAAGACCAAGAAAAGACCATTTAGAGTGTAACACCCGCAAAACGTCGAAATTCTCATCATAAAAGAAAAGATCAAGAAAAGACAATCACAATCCGGTAAAACGATGAAGAAGTCGTAAGAGGAAAGCGAAATAGAACGGAATACAGAGCAATATATTACTCCAATTGTACGATATATAGTTGTAATATGAAGTTACAATGGAAAATGATTTTATTTCCACCGACGAAACCACCAAGAAGGTGACCAAGACAAAAGAAAAAAGTTCACCATCGTCATAAGAAAAGAAAGAGAAAAGATCAAGACGACCACCACAATTCGGGGGTGGGGACGACGAAGAAGCCGTAAGAGGAAAGCTATACGTAAAAATATCCACGATTGGACTCTTCAGAAAATGAACGAAATGAAACCAACCCAGTCAGAGATGAAAACCTCTCGACTAGCCAGTGCACAACGTCAGATGGCGGCCCACTTATCGGTTGTGGGCAGATCAGCACCCAAGATTATTCGATGATGTCTGGAGTTCGAGAAATGATCGACCAGTGGCTCCTTCCTCTAGACCCCATCAACGCTTTTTCCACCGAGGAAACAACGACCAAGAAGGACCAAAAAGTTGATCGTCATGAGAGAAGATGAAGTCTACCTCCACAATGCAGCGAGACGACGACGACTGAGACGTAAGAAGAGAAAAGCTGAACGTCAAAATATCCACGACTGGGCCGTTCATAAACTGAAGATTAAAGACCGAGACAGTAAGCTGTGGGAGGTATTTGTTAGTAAGCAATATTCTACTTCGATTGTACGAATTGTCTCATATCAAAATGGAGTTTGAAATTCCCGCTGGATATCCGATCACTGAAGAAACCGAGATTTCGAACACGTGTACAGTTTCAAACACAACAGGTAAGTTTCTCATCTTTCACCATGTTGTATTTTATTATTTTTATTTATGTTTGTATTTTTGTTTTCGTTTTATGCTGATAACAATTTGACAACTGGTTTGCTTATATTCTTGCTATTTCTCAAAATTCATTGTTTCATTTTGAGCCATGAATTTGAAAGATTTATTTTTATTCATTATTATTTGAACATCGACCGTACGTTATTTTTTAAGATACACCCGACAAAAATCGTATGTTCCTATTTTTGTTTTTTGTTAAAATCTAACAACTTTTTCCGTAGATAAATAAAACGAAAAATTGAATTGAGTAGATATATTTTTTTCTCCGGGGTTACAAGTATTTTAATTCTGGATTAATTCAGGAATTCCAATATTGTTCCCTAAGGACGTGGATTCACCCAAATATTTTTTTTTATTTAAAGATCCCACGTGAATCTTTGTGAGTGATGAATTCAAAACGAAAAATAGTCAAATTGTCTCATAGCTTTATAATAATCTTTAATATGTATAAATATTATTAAGAGATAATCCTAATTATACAGTAATTTCTTAAATAGAAGGTTTAATTTTTTCCATCTTTTTTCACTAAGTTACCGATTTTTTTTCAATCTCCTAATTGTCTAAATAACGATCTTTTTTTCTTTTACAGACGAACGAAAGAAAACCGACCCAGTGAGAGATGAGAACTTCTCATCAGATGGCCCATTTCTTATCGGTTGTGGGCAGATCAGCACCCAGAATTATTTAATGACATCCGGGGATCAATAGATGATCAACCAGTGGCTTCTTCCTCTTGACCCCATCAACCATTTTTCCACCGAGGAAACAACAACGACCAAGAAGAAGTTGATCGTCATAATAAAAGGAATAGAAAAGATGAATTCTACCCACAATGTGGCGAAACGACGACAAAGGAGACATAAAAAGAGAAAAGCTGAACGTAAAAATATCCACGACTGGACCGTTCATAAACTGAAGATTAAAGACCGGGACAGTAAACTGTGGAGATATTTGTTAGTAAGCAATATTCTACTTCGATTGTACAATGGAAAATCGATTTTATTTTCACCGACGAAACGACCAAGAAGAAAAGTTCAACATCGTCATGAAGAAAAGAAAAGATCAAGAAAAGACCATCACAATCCGGTGAAACGATGAAGAAGCCGTAAGAAGAGGAAAGCGAAATAGAACGGAATACAGAGCAATATATTACTCCAATTGTACGATATAGAGTTGTAACATGAAGTTACAATGGAAAATGATTTTATTTCCACCGACGAAACACCAAGAAGGTGACCAAGACAAAGAAAAAAGTTCACCATCGTCATAAGAAAAGAAAGAGAAAAGATCAAGACGACTACCACAATTCGGGAGGGGGGACGACGAAGAAGCCGTAAGAGGAAAGCTAAACGTAAAAATATCCACAATTGGACTGTTCAGAAATTGAAGATGAACGAAATGAAACCGACCCAGTCAGAGATGAAAACCTCTCGACTAGACCGTGCACAACGTCAGATGCGGCCCACTTATCGGTTGTGGGCAGATCAGCACCCTGGATTATTTAATGACGTCTGGGTTTCAAGAAATGATCGACCAGTGGCTCCTTCCTCTAGACCCCATCAACCCTTTATCCACCGAGGAAACAACAACGAACATGAAGTTGATCATCAAAATAAGAAAAAGGAAAAGAAAGGATGCAGCCTACCTCCAAAAAGCGGCGAAACGACGGAGGAGAAAAGCTGAACGTCAAAATATCCACCGTTGATAAACTCAAGAAGATTAAAGAGCGGAACAGTAAACTGGAGATATTTGTTAGTAAGCAATATTCTACTTCGATGGTACGATGTAGAGATGTAAAAATGTTCTATTTCAATAACTCATTTTTTTTTGATATCTTTCAGAATTGTCTGATTCGATATCAAAATGGACTTTGAAATTCCCGCTGGAGATCCGATGACAGAGGAAACCCATTATGGGCAGATCACCACCACTAGATATTGCGACGATCTTTGACTTAGAAGAGATGATTGACCAGGGTCTTTCCTCAGGACCCCATCCAACCTATTTCCACCGACAAAACAACCACGGCCCAATTTGTTGACAAATACCAAGAAAAAAATCAACATCGTAATAAGAAAAGAAAAGACCAAGAAAAGACCATCACAATCCGGTGAAACGATGAAGCCGTAAGAAGAGGAAAGCGAAATAGAACGAAATCCAAAGCCATATTCTACTCTGATTGTACGATATAGAGATGTAATATGAATTAACAATGGAAAATGATTTTACTTCAATTTTAATAATTTTCACATTTTTATTTTCATATGTAAATATTTTCATCCATTCCATCTGTAGTGAGAGTTTTTCGAATATAAATATAACGTTCGTGTTACAAGTTTTATTTTAACACGATTAAATGCTTTTTATATAGGATAGTTATTACAGTTTCTTTTAAATAATGACCAACTTTTAGGGACCCTCCTCCATTTATCCTTATATTTTTTTTTCATTTTACAGATGAACGAAAAAAAAAAAATTGTCCCAGTCAGAGAGGAAAACATTACGACTAGCCCAAGTACAACGTCAGATAACGGCCCACTTATTGGTTGTGGGTAGATCAGCACCGAGAAATATTTGATGACGTCTGAAATTCAAGAGATGATCGATCCTCAGAACACAAAAATTCAACATCGTCATAAGAGAAAAGATCAAGAAAAGACCATCACAATCCGGTGAAACGATGAAGAAGTCGTAAAAAGAGGAAAAAGCGAATAGAAAGTAATACAAAGTAATATTTAACTCCGATTGTACGATATAGAGTTGTAATATGAATTAACAATATAAAATGATTTTACAATTTTAATTTCCCCATTTTTATTTTCTTTGATTGTATATAGAGATCTTAATTTCTTTTATACATTCCGTCCTATTCTTTTTCTAAAAAAGAAATCAAAATTTTTAAAAGAATTCAAATTCACATTTATTTCATTCATTTTTTTAAACTGATAATTTCATTTGAAAAATTTGATTTCCATTTTTTGTTCAGCTTAATGAATGCATCATAAGTAAAGTCGTCGGGGTGACCTAAAGTTGGTATCAGCCAATCAGCGAGGAAGTCTATCCCCTTTTTAATAGCGCTAGACCAAGGAGATTGTGTTTGGCATCTGTAGTGGAGCGCCACACCTACCATTAGCTCCTTTACTGCAGAGATCCCCGTGCTACTCATATGACGAGGGCCGGTATCGAGCTAGGAACCTTGTGGTTTCTAGCCGAATGTTCTACCGACTGAGCTAACCCGGCCCTATGTATTTAAAAATTCGAGGATCTACCAGACAGTGATGATTCATGAGAATGTCTTTTTCTAAATATTGTCTTTACATATTTATGCCGATTTAGTTTTTAAATTCTTATAAATGTCGGGACATAATGTAGTTATTTACCGACTTAATAGTTTGGCCAAATCCTTGGATACTATGGCACTCAGTGAGGATCTATATCCCATTTATTGTCATTGAAACAACTTCCAAACCATCACTACTTTAGGTGTCTCAATCAGTCGGAAAAATCTTCAATCTTAAGGTTTCTTTTAGATCGGATTCTTGTTTGAATTTTCTAGGATTTTTCATTCCATGAATGAAGGATTTTTTCCTCCATGATTTTTCATTTCTACCGTACAAAAGCTCCAAGATAAATTGTGTTCATCTTGTCTGTGTTTAAATGGTTGATATGACAAATTTCAATTTTTGGAGGAAAAATCATTTCATTTCTATAATTTTCAAATTGTTTTTTTATATTAAAAGCAATGTTTATGAATTAGATTTAGATTTAATAAAATTCTTATAAATGCCGGGAAATATCAATGTAGTTATATTGACCGACTTTAGAATGGTTTGGCTAAATCCAAGGATATTAGGGCACTCAGTGTGGCTATATCCCATTGATTGAAATCACTACTGTGGGTGTCTCAATGAGTTGGAAATCCCCAGTCTTAAGGTTTCTTATATCGGATTCTTTTGGTTGATTTCTCCATGATTTATAAAAAAAATTTTCTCGCCATGATGTTTCATTTTGACCGGACAGAAGCTCCCAGATATATTGTGCTCATCTGGAGTGAGGGTTTCAATTCTTGGTTGGAACTGAACAGTAGTACAACAGTCGGTCAGATTCGTAAAGTGTTGATAGATGAAAGGAATGACGGGATGAAATCCTAAAGAAGGATCCTGAAAGATAAAATTTTACAGATGAATAAAATAACATAAATCAAAATTAACAAAGAAATGAAATGAATCTTATAATTATGTAGTATTAAGTGAATATTTATTGTCTACTATCCACAATAACAAGGCAGAAAATGTAATATTTACCTTTGTATTACCCAATATAGGATATGTGCTAGATGTAAGTAGTAAAGTCGCCGGGGGGTAGCCTAAAGTCGGTATCAGCCAGACAACGACGGAGTATATCCCTTTTTACTAGCGCTAGACCAAAGAGATTGTTGTTGCGTCTGATGTGGAGGGCTACACCTACCATCAGCTCATCACTTTAGAACCCCGTGCTACTCATATGCAGAGTTTGCGAGGGTCGGTATCGAACCAGGAACCTTGTGGTTAATGTAGAAAACCTAAAAAAAAAAAAAATAATAAAGTGTTAATTTCCATTCAAATTTTAACTTCAAGATAAAATTCACATATTTTCCATTTTTTACAAAGTAAAAACTTACATTTCAATATTTGTTTTCCCAAGTAAATTTTATAGTGTATTTTTTTTTAAATACAATAAAACCATACCAATATTTCTAAGTAAAATATTTGGGATATGATTTTTAAATATTTGCTAGTTTCATCTTAATCTAAGATAAAAACACTTGAGTAGGACACTCAGTGAAGATGTATATCTTTCCTGTAATCAATTAAACTACATCACTGTCTTACACTACTAAAAGGTACTACACCATAACAATTAAAATTACTCATTTCTTACTAGTTAATATTGGTCAAGATTAGTCTCAGATTAAGACATTTTATCTTTATCTGTTGGGATATTTTATGAATTATTTCATAAAACTTGTTTCCTTAAAAATAATAATAAAGTACTAAATTAGTTTAATATATTTTTATTTCTAATCATTTAAATATATGATGATAGCTAGATAATATAGTTTTTATCAATTTGACTAATTGAAGACAAATTAAATTCCCCCATAAAGTAGAATTTATGAGATTTACATTCACCTGTTTCCCCTTTTAAAAGAACTTTGATCAGTCGGAATATTATTTTATGAATTCTTGTAAATACTTTCCGGTGGAATTAGATACTAAATTATTCTAAACTTTAAAAACAATTGTTTTATGTCTAATCATTCAAGTGTATAAATTTACATTCATCCGTTTACCCTTTCAGAACAGCTTGTTTCTATTGGGATATTATTTCATGAATAATTCAATGTAATTTTTCCTTAGAAATAATAGAGTACTAAACATACTAAAATACCTATGAATGCTAATTATCACTTAAAAACCAAACTGCATGTTATATATTAAGTATTATATATTGTATATGTGCAGAGATATCAAAGGGATGTAATAAATAGTTTCAAACTACTGAAAAAAAAAATCCGATTTTAATGAAATTTTAACTTCATTATTCGTTGATTCGAGTGAATGGATTATTTTATTTAAAATATTGAAAAAAAGTTTTTTATCAATTCAGAATGTAAAGAGTGTTGACCTTTAGTCAGTTAAAGAGAAGTCACCCGTCCCTAATTTTTACAATTCTAAAGAATGCTAAAAATTTAACACCCGAAAAGTCATCTGAAAAATTTAAAATTTATTTTAACTCAAAGCTTATTGTTTTGTTTTGTTTTTGTTTTTTTGGGGGGTGGTCATGTTTTTCAAATTCTTTGGATTAATGAAGAAAAAAAATTTTTCCGATACAAATGGCCTATTTTTGTTCATAGATTTTAAAGAGAATTTTAAACATCTGGAAACTCTAATCTTTAAAAAAAAAAATTAGAGTTTAAAAAGGCGCATAATTTTTTTTAGATATATAGATCTACACACGCGTGTGTGTGTGTGGATAATTAAAATACACCTCACACTTGGATCAATACAGAGAGTTTTTTTTTTAAAAAAACGTCCGTGAAATAGAATGGGAGGTGTTCAGTTCAATCTCTGTTCTAGCATTACAGTTCACTCCACCTTCTCTTCAATCACTCATAAGAAAGAAGCGGATATCTTGCACACATGACGGTAATTCGTTTTTCCTCTTGCTACAAGAAAACAAAAAACTTTCATATGAGCAGATTAAAATGCATGCAGCGATTTCTTCACTAGAAAGATTCGCTTTTCATTTTGTTCAGAGGACAAGGTTTATTTTTTCATATAGGGTAGAGACAAAACAGTACTATTAATAATGGGACGTTTTCTCTTTTAGATATGAAAACTTTTAAAGATTTAGTAAAAGATTTAAATTTTTTAAATAAATCTTAAGTTTTTAGACTGTCTTAGAATTCAAACATCTTTTCAGCGATTGCATGTATAAAAAGGGAAGATTACTCAAGAGTTATAAAAAAAAAATAAATAAATAAATAAAGATTCGTATAACATTAAAACTGGTGAGACTTGCCTCTCACTACAAAGAGACTTTCATATGACCAGATTAAAATTTATTTTAATTTATCCATCAAATCTATTGTTTTTCAGAGGATAAAAGAGGTTCATTTTTCATATAAGTAAAAACAAAATAGTTTTAATGGGGTGTTTTTTTTTTCTTTTAAACATGAAGACTCAAGTTTGAAAACAAAAAAAACCCTTTTAGATTGTTTTAGAATTTAACAATCTCTTCAGCGATTGCATGTATAAAAAGGGAAGATTATGCCTCAAGAGTTAAAAAAATAAATAAATAAATAAAAGAAAGATTTCTCATAACATTAAAACCGCTGAGACTTACCTGTTAAGTTGGAAAATATAGACCAGTTTAAAATCTGTGTTTCTTCAATCATTTTATATCCAGCAGGTATTTCGAAATCCATTTTTAAAACCAAATGAAAAAACACAAACCTTCATTTAGTAAATATCTGTTTGTTCAAACGAGAAATAAAGACTGAATAGCGCCTTATAATGTGACAACGAATCATGTTGTCGTGTAAGCTGATGTGGAATTGTCGCTTTAAATAATACCAGTAGTCTCGCAAGTGAGGATTGTCTGGTAGGGGTTGAACGATAAGTTGAGATAGTGTTTGTAATCTCTAGCTGCCGGTTTCGAATCTTAATGGAGGTAGATACCGCCATCACAAATGCAGAAATCTGATTGGTCAATTTTAAACAGTCCTTTGGTCATTTGCTTTTTAGAAGATATGGCCGGAATCAAATATGTTGAGGTTAATGATCACGGAGTAGTTTCCCATTTTGATTTACTCATTCGTAAAAGTTCTTCGTATAAAATAATATCATAATAAAAAAAAACAATGAATGAATATTAAGAATTTGGGACCATATGACATTTAGGCACCCCTTTTGCGATCTAGATTCGTGGGGACATTTTTCTCATTTACACCGTCAAAATTCGGATGTTTGTTAGGGGTTAGGGGTTAGTTTTATGATTTTTAAAAAAGCTCTGAAAATCGTCAGTTAACAATTAACTGGATTTTGACGGTGTAAACGAAAAAAATATCCCTACAAATCGAGATCGCAAAAAGGGGTACCTAAAGGTTATATGGTCCAGAATTTGAAACACCGATATCCAACAAGTGTCTATTTTTCAACTTAGCAGACACGTCCTACGTATTTTACGATGTTGTATTATTATAAAAGATGTATTTGCATTTTTAAATGTTTGAGAAATAATCCTTTTAAATATTCTTGCCAAAACTGAGAAGATGTTTTAATTCTACAACAGAAAGGGTTTAACCCTAAATCATATAAAAAAGAAAGGAAAAAAGCACCCGATTGAAAATTGGTTGAAGATAAGGTGGAGTGAACTATACTGCACAGAACAGGGACTGAACCCTCAATTTCTAAGTTATGAGCTATGTCTTCTTATAAACATTCAGCCGCTTCTATTAGTTGGATATATATATATATATATATATATATATATATATATATAATATATATATATATATATATAATATATATACATATATATATATATATATATATATATATATATATATATATATATACATATATATATATATATATATATATATATATAATATATATAATATATATAATATATATACATATATATATATATATATACATATATATATATATATATATACATATATATATATATATATATATATATATACATACATATATATATATATATATATATATATATATATATATATATATGGTGATTGCCGCTTCTTGACAGAATAAGGCCATTTCTACAAGTAGTCCCGATGTGAGCAGTTGTGTGCACGCAGATGGCCCACGGATCCAGCTAGTTTTTAATTTTTTAATTTTTTTTTTTATTTTTTTTTTTTTTATTATGTACCCCATCACACATATGAAATCCTCGACATACAGGCGCTGCCACACAGGTCAGACTTCAATGTAGGAAATGTTTCCATGGTGTCCGTCATGTGTCGCTTCAGAATGGAGGACTCGAGTCACCTTACCTCAAACTTCTTACAGCCTGTCTTTCCATGAGGATGTGTATCCAGACCTGTCAATTGGACCTTATAGCTGGAGCTGATTTCGCAAGAGCATCGGTGTCTGTCCCTTATCGAGATACTTCCCTGTCACGATGCAAGTATGTAGTTTGGGTTTTCCCAGTCTCAAGATCGGGAGGTGTCCAGACATTCCAGGTGGCTATTCTTAGCCTTGTCTTGTGTTGTAGTATTTTCTAGTTTTCGCCCAGCTAATGTGGACAACCGTCGAAATGTTGGTTTCTGGCCAGCTTGATAGGTGAACCGGCATTTGTTTAGGTCACTTTTTCTAGACACTTCCCAAATGGCTGGGTGAACAGTGTTAACCAAGGGGCTGCTCATTCACCCACAACCTCGCCGGGGCACGTTGCTGTTCAATCAGCAAAGCTGTGACGTTAAGTGCACCACGAATCACGCCGTATGTATGTAGATTCACATCTGCATGCTTCCATCCCGTCAGGCCTGCATACCACACCATTCCTACATCACTCGGGGACTTGTAGAAATATCTGCACATGTTTTTTGTTTTACATGTTGCGTGCTTGTGCGACACACACCGCATGCTCTCCTTCCCCAAAGTCAAGTATCAGTGACAAGCCGAGGCAAGATGACTGGGAGACTTTGGGGAACGCAGGTGGATGATCTGATGAGATCTACGGGTCCACCACACCGGGGGAAAAAAAAAAAAAGACTAAGTTTTAACTTAGTATAAGTCCACATGTACCATTTTAGATTATCAAAAAGCAAAATCGGTAAGTTAGTTCAAATTAATGCTTTTCAAGGACACCTGCGTGACTGTCCGGTTTGAATGAAATAATATTTCAGAAATACATTGCTTATTTAAACAAAATAAAAATAAGACAAAGTTTGTTAGCAGTAAAACAATATGTAAAAAGAAATAAACATGTGTTAATTAATATGCATTTCTAGTCTTTAAAAACACTAAATTTAAAAAAATAATACTACTTATCTGGGCAAATCTTAACTCTTCGAGCCGACTTTAACATTTGACAAAAGTCATGGTGCCTTCTTGGGACTTTTTTTTTTCTTTTTTCTTTCTATTAGGCGGGGATTGGGGGGGGGGGCTCTTAGCCGACATGACTGTCCGGTTTGAATGAAATAATATTTCAGAAATACATTGCTTATTTAAACAAAATAAAAATAAGTCAAAGTTTGTTAGTAGTAAAACAATATGTAAAAAGAAATAAACATGTGTTAATTAATATGCATTTCTAGTCTTTAAAAACACTAAATTTAAAAAAATAATACTACTTATCTGGGCAAATCTTAACTCTTCGAGCCGACTTTAACATTTGACAAAAGTCATGGTGCCTTCTTGGGACTTTTTTTTTTTTCTCTTTTTTCTTTCTATTAGGCGGGGGATTGGGGGGGGGCTCTTAGCCGACATGACTGTCCGGTTTGAATGAAATAATATTTCAGAAGAAATACATTGCTTATTTAAACAAAATAAAATAAGACAAAGTTTGTTAGCAGTAAAACAATATGTAAAAAGAAATAAACATGTGTTAATTAATATGCATTTCTAGTCTTTAAAAACACTAAATTTAAAAAAATAATACTACTTATCTGGGCAAATCTTAACTCTTCGAGCCGACTTTAAATATACATACATATATATATATTCTACTCGTAAATCAATTTCATCTACTTGTTCTGTGCAAAAGCCAAACTATTCTTGTGGTACAAATAATTTTCAATAAATGTGAAATAATATTTGATTTTTTTTATCCTAGATGCATGCCACATCGGGTTATTGATTTTGCTATGAAAGAATTAGAAATAATCCATAACTTACAATTGGTTGATTTAAAGGCCGATGTTCCGTGCTGACTATTTTCAAGAAGTGTTAAATCATCTGAGCGGATCTACATCGTTTTTACTAAAATGTGCAGAATGACGGTTACTTTTTGATATTATGATAAGGGTAACAAAACTGGCCTTCTACTAATATATATATATATATATATATATATATATATATATATATATATATATATATATATATTAGATTGGATTACCAAGAAACTTTAAGTTATGAGTGTGAAATCATAATATCACCATTAATTATAAACCTGCTCTGCTTTATTAGCATTGAGCACCTTTCCATGCAAATACTTTTCTCATCTTTTCATTCACTATTCATCATATATATATTATATATATATATATATATATATATATATATATATATATATATATATATATATATATATAACTTAGCTTTCAACTTAGTAAACATTCTCAGTTTATTTAACCTTCAGTTGAGAAGATGAGAAGATGAACAAAAATGCTTTCAGTACTATTATATATATATATATATATATATATATATATATATATATATATATATTTGCTATTTTTAATATATTTTACACATGTCATATATTTATATGTATCATATATTTTATACTATTGCATTCATTATTTACATTTAATTTACGGGCATTTCTTAGACGAAACATTCACATTCTTTCTTCACGTCTTGTCATTTATTTCATTTCGAAACATTCACATTCTTTCTTCACTTACCAATTTTTGTCAATCCATTATTGAATTAATTTTCTCAATATCGATCTCTTTTTCTTTTTTACAGATGAACAAAATGGAAGTCAAATAGATTAGGGTACCGCATTTTCAGTCAAAAAGTAAAAGTTCACTGTTTCCATTTCTTATTCAAATAGTGCTCCTCTTATTTTTGGTCCTAGGTATCTGAGCACTTCAGAATATATCGTTCTGGCTATTCCGGAAGGAATTTTTTTTTTTATATAGCAACTCTTAGTGTTGATTGTTAATGTGATAACAATTAAAACTCTGACTATTTTCTTTTGTATTTACTCTTATATGTTAATGAGATGAATTGTTATAAAGTACGAGTCTAACTTCCTCTTTTGAACTTGTATTAATGGCTTAATTTATTGACTAGTTAAGACAAAATAACTTGGAGGATTAACTTCGCAAATAACAAAGGTGCTGCACCCGTTTCCATTATTAAGCGATAGCAAATTTCGATCCTAGTAAGGCACTCGGTGAGGATCTATATCCTTTTCTTAGTCATTGAAATTGTCTCCCAAACCATCACTTGAACATGGCTGTGTCAATATCTTACTATATCCATGTAAAATAATTCACTACTAGTGTGAATCTTCTAATTTTCTTAAAATTAATTTTAATATTTTTATCTTTTAAACTAATGCATACATCACATGTATTTAAACATTCGAGGGTCAATTATAGTGATGGTTAATGAGCAAGTTTTACTGATGATATATTTTCTATGTTGTCTATTCATTTAATTCAATCTTAATTTTTATTTTCTGATAAATGTGATGTATTCCCCATTTTAGTTAAATTTCAATCTGTTTAATTTTTATTTTCTTATCAGTAGTGCAATTGTTCATCAGAATATTATAAGGTTTATATATACATCCTTGTCAGAAGGACAAATATTTCTCTCCTACTTGGACTTGTTTGAGTCATTATTTTTGTTCACTTTTCCTTTTCCCTCACCTCATACATGTGTGTATACAAACGGCTTATATATGTATATATGTATATGGCACAGTGCTATCAGTTAAAATAAAGCCAATGCTATCTGTCACATGGTCATACTAAACTGACCCGCACATGAGACATTTTTATTAGAAGGGAAGTAACTCTATACAATGCTTGATGAGAATGAGCTATGAAAAGTTTTATGAATATTCTTATATGGTCAATGGTTATAAGCTTGGCCAATTTCATTATAAAGGAATTAAAATCTATTTCAGATTTATAGATCATTCAATCATCATCAGGCTGACATCATAGATTCCTTTGACTTGCTCGCATCATCCATCCCTATTGGATATGGCACTTGGTAAGCATTCTTAAAATAATTTACTTCCATCTTTTTATTTTGATAAATCCTTATTTTCAAACTAAAATTTTATTTCAGTTTTATTCATTTTTGAAATTATTTTTCATAAATTTCATAAATCAAAAGTAACAATCTAGATTTAGAACAAATATTATTTCTATTGTATCTAAAAAAAGGTCAAGTCTACCTCAATCCGGCAAAATTACAAAGCACCTGGAAGAGAAAGGAAAAATATCCATGATTGGACTCTTTGGAAATTTGGAAGATAAAGGACCAGAACAGCAAACTTTGTAAATATTTGCTGATTAGTAACATTCTACTCCAATTGTATAATAAAGAGCCGTGACACATGAATTTTAATGGAAAATAATTTTATTTTAATTTTTATAATTTTCACATTTGTATTTTCTTTCATAATATGTGGATATTTCTTTCTTTTTTTTTCAATCTTAATTTTATTTTTATCATGCATTCATTCCTAATTTTTTTTTTAAATATTTTGTAAATAAATTTATGTATTTTTCATAATATTTTATTTTTATTTTTTCTGAATTTTCATTGTTTAATATGAAACATACTTGAAATATATTAAACATTTTTAAGTCTCACCCGAGAGAAATGTTTAAGAATTAGATTTGAATAATTTATCCAAATTTCAAATAAACATTTTTAATTTCCTTCAATTTTCCTTCAATTTTTGTTTTATTTTTTCTGCATTTTCATTGCTTAATATGAAGCATACATTAAATATATTAAACATTTTTAAGTCTCACCCGAGAGAAATGTTTAAGAATTAGATTTGAATAATTTATCCAAATTTCAAATAAACATTTTTAATTTCCTTCAATTTTTCATAATATTTTTGTTTTATTTTTTCTGCATTTTCATTGCTTAATATGAAGCATGCATGAAATATATTAAACATTTTTAAGTCTCACCCGAGAGAAATGTTTAAGAATTAGATTTGAATAATTTATCCAAATTTCAAATAAACATTTTTAATTTCCTTCAATTTTCCTTCAATTTTTGTTTTATTTTTCTGCATTTTCATTGCTTAATATGAAGCATGCATGAAATATATTAAACATTTTTAAGTCTCACCCGAGAGAAATGTTTAAGAATTAGATTTGAATAATTTATCCAAATTTCAAATAAACATTTTTAATTTCCTTCAATTTTTCATAATATTTTTGTTTTATTTTTCTGCATTTTCATTGCTTAATATGAAGCATGCATTGAAATATATTAAACATTTTTAAGTCTCACCCGAGAGAAATGTTTAAGAATTAGATTTGAATAATTTATCCAAATTTCAAATAAACATTTTTAATTTCCTTCAAATTTTCATAATATTTTTGTTTTATTTTTTCTGCATTTTCATTGCTTAATATGAATCATGCATTAAATATATTAAACATTTTTAAGTCTCACCTGAGAGAAATGTTTAAGAATGAGATTTGAATAATTTATCCAAATTTCAAATAAACATTTTTAATTTCCTTCAATTTTACATATTTTTTCTCCCTTTAATTGTCTAAAAAAATCAAATCATGTTTGTGATATGTCTTATTTAAAATAAATTATTAAATTATTTTTAACTGGTGTAGGTTTAGGCTTAGTAATATTTTTCAATATACCATTGTTGATTATAACAGAAACTAGTGCAACTTTACACATGACATTTTCTTTATAATAACAGACCTCATCGTGTTGTGAGGGTCAGATAGCTGGTCTGGTGCATAATATAATAATGATGATAAATTTATAAAAAAATTCTAACTGTTTTTCTGTATCATTATTCTATCAATATAATAAAAATTATTGTGCTAACTGGTATTTGATGATTTGAATTTTTTATCCTTAAATTATTTTGTTTAATATGTTTGAGGGTGCGAAATGCTTAGATGGATGCATTGAGAGTGTGAAACTAAGAAAATAGTTTAAACTTCTCTTTAATATTATCATTTTATTTTTGCCCTAATAAAAATAAGCAGGAATGTCCATGCATATAGAATATTCAATTTCAATTATTCTAAATATTGGGAACAAGAATGCATCTGATTATCTCAATAAGAATATTGTTTGAAATGTATTTATTTGTGATATAACCATTGTTTTATCTAAAATAAAACTTTTAAAAAATTATTCTAAACTGTTGTTGGTTTAGTTTTTTTTTTTTAACTATACTGCTATTGATCATGGTAGAACATAGTACAATATTAAACGTGACATTATTATTATCAATATAATAAAAATTCTAAAACGTTTTCCAATCAGATTGCAAATTTTCCTGTTTTAATTTTATAGAATTAAATTTTAATTTTCTTTCAAAATAAAACATACATAAAATTGTCATTTTATTCTAATTTTATTAATTTTCAACTACAAATGATTTACTTTTTTATAATAAAAATATTCAATAATTTTTTAGTTTTTAAAATATAATCCAGAATTTTTCAATTTTCAAAATAAAACTTTTCATTTTAATTTTTATTCTATAAATTATAGATTATCTATGTTTTTAAGCTGAAATGTTTTAAATCAAATTTGAAAAATTATCAAACATCTTGATTACCATAAAATCCTTTAATTTTATTTCAATTTTTATTATTCAATAATTTTTTAAAAATGGAATGAAAGGATTTTATTTCAGTATTTTGTAGTCAAATACCAATATCTATTTTAGTTGAACTACTTCCCCATCATTCTGTTGTAGCTACATATGTTCTACAATACTAAATGTATTAAAACATCTATGCAGTCTAAAAGGTGTAAAATACTGATATTTTAATCATATTGATAGCTTGAATTAAAGTGAATTCTTTTTAATTTTAATCATATTTGAGCAATAAATTCAGATATCATGGTTTTCATCAATTTGTTTTTTATTGGTTATTTTTCAAGTATAGGGCACACAGTGAGGATGTATTGCTTTTATAATGTATATGCATTTTTACAATTAAAAAAATTATTAAAAGATCTATGCATGTTTATTAGCTACGAGAAAATATTCATTTGACAAGATCAATTTGTGAGTAGAAAAGTAGAACATTTCCCTCCTAAAAGCAAATTTATCAGATTTAGATTTACATTCATTATATTTATTTTAATTTTAATAATTTTCTCAATTTAAATCCAGATATTAGAATTTTTCTTAATTTTTCTTTACCAATAATTTCTTAATAGCAGGTTTAATAGTAGGGCACACAGTGAGGATTTATATCTTCCCGATTCATTTGAACTATATCGCCATTATTCTATATTTACTTCTGTGTTGCACTACAAAACTTGCAAAAAGAAATATAACTCTGATAGTTACTACCACTTCAGGACCCTTACTTGTAACGTTCTTTCACATCTGACCCGTGGTGAACGGTTTGGGTAAAAGAGCTACGACTTCATAACAAATTAAAACTTGGAGTAAAGAAAATGTTTTATGCTGATAACAATTTGACAACCGGTTTGCTTATATTCTTGCTCTTTCTGAAAATTTATTGTTTCATTTTGAGCCATGAATTTGAAAGATTTATTTTCATTCATTATTATTCTAACATCGACCGTAAGTTATTTTTTAAGATACATCCGATAAAAATCGAATATTCCTATATTTGTTTTTTGTTAAACTCGAACAACTTCTGTCCGTTGATAGATAAAACGAAAAATTGAATTGAATAGATATATTTTTTCTCCGCGGTTACAAAAATGTTAATTCTATATTAATTCAGGAATTCCAATATTGTTCATATACACGTGGACGTGGATTCACCCAAATGTTTTTTATCCAAGGATCCCACGTGAATCTTTGTGTTTTGTGAGTCTGATGAAAATCCTTATTATACAGTAATTTCTTAAACAGAAGGTTTAATTTTTTCCATCTTTTTTCACTAAGTTACCGATTTTTTTTCAATCTCCTAATTGTCTAAATAACGATCTTTTTTTCTTTTTACAGATGAACGAAAGAAAACCGATCCAGTGAGAGATGAACATTTCACATCAAATGGCGGCCCATTTCTTGTCGGTTGCGGACAGATCAGCACCCAGGATCTTTTGATGACGTCCGGGGTTCGAGAGATGATTGACCAGTGGCTCCTTCCTCTAGATCCCATCAACCCTTTATCCACTGAGGAAACAACCACGCCCAAGAAGGACCAAGAAGAAGTTGATCATCATAAGAAGAAAAGAAAGAGAAAGGATGAAGCCTACCTCCAAAAAGCGGCGAAACGACGACGGAGGAGACGTAAGAGGAAAGCTGAACGCAAAAACATCCACGACTGGACCGTTTATAAACTGAAGAAAATCAAAGATCGGAACAGTAAGCTGTGGAAGTATTTATTAGTAAGCAACATCTTACTTCGATTGTACGATGTAGAGATGTAAAAATATTTTATTTCAATTTTTATGACTTTCTCATCATTTTCTTTTCTTTGATATGTAAATATTTTTTATTTTTGTTTACCCTTAATTTCTTTCTTTCTTTTTTTCGAAAATGTTTTTTAAATGAATTAATTTATTTCAGTTTTTAATAATTTTACAATAAATTTAATTTTTCAATTTCTTTATTTTGATAATATGTATATATTTATTTCTTAATCTTAATTTCTTTTTCATGAATTCCAACCAATTCTTTTCCAAAATGTTTTGTAAATCATTTTATTTCACTTTTAATTTTCACATCTTTTTTCTTTTATAGAATGTAAATATTTTTTTGTCATAATTTCTTTTTTCAAACATTCCTTTCTATTTTTTTTTCTAAAATGTTTTCTAAATAATTTTATTTCATTTTTAATAATTTTAATAATGAAATGTAAATAATTTTTTATTTCAATTTCTTTTTTCAAACTTTCCTTTCTATTTAAAAAAAAAAATTTTTGTAAATAATTTTATTTCACTTTTAATTTTCACATCATTTTTCTTTCATAGAATGTAAATATTTTTTGTCTTAATTTCTGAAATGTTTTGTAAATCATTTTATTTCACTTTTAATAATTTTCACATTTTTCTTTTCTTTGATAAAATGTAAATTTTTAATAATTTTCACATTTTTCTAATTATAATATACAAATAACATAGAAAATTTGTTTTCTGAATTTTATTTCCCTTTTAATAATTTTTATATCATTTTTTTTTACTTAATGTTGTTAATTTGTTTTTCTTTGTAAATGAATCAATTTATTTCTTTTTTTTTCCTCATACATTCCCTCCCATTTCTTCTAAATATTTTTGTAAATAATTACTTTTATTTTACTTTTAATAATTTTCACATTTTTCTTTTCTTTGATAAAATGTAAATTTTTAATAATTTTCACATTTCTTTTCTTTGATAAAATGTAAATTTTTAATAATTTTCACATTTTTCTTTTCTTTGATAAAATGTAAATTTTTAATAATTTTCACATTTTCTTTTCATTGATAAAATGTTTTTAATAATTTTCACATTTTTCTTTTCTTTGATAAAATGTAAATTTTTAATAATTTTCACATTTTTCTAATTATAATATACAAATAACATAGAAAATTTGTTTTCTGAATTTTATTTCCCTTTTAATAATTTTTATATCATTTTTTTTTACTTAATGTTGTTAATTTTTTTTTCTTTGTAAATGAATCAATTTATTTCTTTTTTTTCCTCATACATTCCCTCCCATTTCTTCTAAATATTTTTGTAAATAATTACTTTTATTTCACTTTTAATAATTTTCACATTTTTCTTTTCTTTGATAAAATATAAATTTGTAATAATTTTCACATTTTTCTTTTCTTTGATAAAATGTCAATTTTAATAATTTTCACATTTTTCTTTTCTTTGATAAAATGTAAATAATTTTTTATTTCAATTTCTTTTTTCAAACATTCCTTTCTACTTTTTTTCTAAAATGTTTTGTAAATAAATCATTTTATTTCACTTTTAATAATTTTCACATTTTCTTTTCTTTGATAAAATGTAAATTTTTAATAATTTCACATTTTTCTTTTCTTTGATAAAATGTAAGTTTTTAATAATTTTCACATTTTTCTTTCATTGATAAAATGTAAATTTTTAATTTTCACATTTTTCTTTTCTTTGATAAAATGTAAATTTTTAAATTTCACTTTTTCTTTTCTTTGATAAAATGTAAATTTTTAATAATTTTCACATTTTTCTTTTCTTTGATAAAATGTAAGTTTTTAATAATTTTCACATTTTTCTTTTCATTGATAAAATGTAAATTTTTAATTTTCACATTTTTCTTTTCTTTGATAAAATGTAAATTTTTAATTTTCACATTTTTCTTTTTTTGATAAAATGTAAATTTTTAATAATTTTCACATTTTTCTTTTTTCTCAGGAATATTCTACAGCGTTTACATGATACACAGTAACCGCTTTTTTTTCTTTTAAAATATTTATGTAAATAAGTTTTAGTATAGATGACAATTTAAAAGAAATTGTTATTCTTTTAAAGTTACTTTTGTATATCTTCATTCTTAATATGATGCATGCATTAAATATATTGTACACTTTTACTCGCCAAAGAGCGATGTTTAGAAATTAAATTTAAATCACTTATTAATTATTATTATTTAATAATATTAAATTACTTATTAAATTACATATTATTAATAAATAATAAATTAATATTATTGAATAATAATTATCAATTTATTATTTATTAATAATATGTAATTTAAAATTATTATTAATAAATAATAAATTAATAATTATTATTCAATAATTATTTAATAATAATAAATCACTTATATTAATCTGTTAGTGATTTATTAATAATATTTGATTACCAGTAATTTTAACTCTAAATATTTTTTCTATATTATTGAAACCAAATAATTTTAAATTTACTTTTCAATGTATGAAATCGAATTTAACATTTTTAAATGAATTGAAATCCTCACAGATTTATTGTATTAATTTTTTTTAAACTAATAATTTCATTTTGAAAATTAATTTCAATATTTTTATTTATTAGTTTAATGCTTGCATTATGTGTATTTAAACATTTGAGGATCTATCATAGTCATAGAGTGATGGTTAATGAGCAAGTATCTTTTTTAAATATTCTCAATACATGTTTCTAAAGAAACCTAATATTTTTAATGTGGGTGTATATACATATGTATATAATCTCTGCCAGTATCAAACTGATAAAAATGGTTTGTAACCACCCATGATAGGGAGTTTAGTCTGTTTATCATTAGTCCAACCCCGTTATTTGAATCCCACACCTAATCTACAAATACTTACATACCTATCTTTTCTTACATTGATATCTATTTAAAATCACTTTCTTTGAAATCTGAATAAAAGCCTTATTTAATGTAATCAATTTCAGCAGTATATGTCTATTATATATATATATGTAAATAATTCTTTTTATTTTAAATTTATTTTATTTTAAATTTATTTTAATTTTGATCATTTTCACATTTTCCTTTCTTTGATAAAATGTAAATATTTTTTTCTTAATCTTTTCATTCATTTCTAAAAATGTAAATAAATCATTTTATTTCTAAAAATGTAAATAAATCATTTATTTCAAATTTGATAAATTTCACTTTTTTTTTTTTTGATAAAATGTAAATTTTTTTATATTCTTTGTAATCTTTTCATATATTTCTAAAATGTAAATAATTCTTTTTATTTCAAATTTGATAATTTTTACATTTTTCTTTCTTTGATAAAATGTAAATATTTTTCATTTTAATTTCTTTTTCATAGATCTTTTTTTCTAAAATGTTTGCTAAAAAAATGATTTTATTTTAATAAATTTCTTTATTTTGATATGTATATATATTTCAATTTCAATTCCTTTCTTCATAAAATTCAATCCTATATTTTTTTAAAGTCTTTTCAAAATAATTTTAATTCATTTTTAATAATTCTAACATTTTTCTTTTTCTTTTTTTTTTATTATATGTAAGTATTTTTTTATTTCTCTTTAATTTCAATTTCTTCATACATTTCATTGTATGTGTTTCTAAAATATTCTCAAAACAAATCATTTTAATTTGATTTATTAAATTTCACTTTTTTTTTCTTTGATAATTTGTACATGTTTTTATTTCTTTTTAATCTTAATTTCTTTTTTCATACATTGTCCTAATTTTTTCTAAAGTATTTTGTAAAAAAAAGATTTTATTTCAATTTTAATAATTTTCACATCATTTTTCTTTTCTTTTCAATGAAACTACCACGGCCCAACATGTTGACAAAGACCAAGAAAAATTTCAACACCGTCATAAAGATCAATCTGGTTAAACGACAAAGCAGCCGCAAGAAGAGGAAAGCCAAAAGGAAAAATGGACTGTTCAGAAATTTAGAAGATAAAAAACCGGGACTTTAACCTTTGTAAATATTTGCTCATTTTTATTTCTTTTTAATCTTCATTTCTTCATACATTCATTCCAATTTTTTCCTGAATTTTTTGTAAATTTGCCTAATTTTCTAAATAACGGACTTCTTTTCTTTTTGCAGATGAACAAAATAAAACCTCATCCAGGGGAATAAGAAAAGAAAGAGATAAGATCAAGTCAACCATCACAATCCATGAATCCATTTAATAATTTTCACGCAGCCGCAAGAAGAGGAAAGCCAAAAGGAAAAATGGACTGTTCAGAAATTTAAGAAGATAAAGGACCGGGACTCTAACCTTTGTAAATATTTGCTCATTTTTATTTCTTTTTAATCTTCATTTCTTCATACATTCATTCCAATTTTTTCCTAAATTTTTTGTAAATGAATCATTTTATTTCAATTTTAATAATTTTCATATCATATTGCCCTCCTATTTATATGTGACTTTATAATAATTCCCAATTAATATAGTTAATAATTTCCTAAACGATATGTGTCATTTTTGTAAATAATTACTTTTATTTCACTTTTAATAATTTTTACATCATTTTTCTTTATTTTGATTAATATGTACACATTTTTATTTCTTTTTAATCTTAATTTCTTTTTTCATCTCATTTATATTATGGTTTTATAATAATCTTTAATATGTATGAATTTTATTCTGAGAAATTTCCAATTAATATACTGTAATTTTAAAAAAAAATACATTACATTTTTCCATCTTTTTTTCACTAAGTTACCAATTTTGTTTTAATTGCCTAATTTTCTAAATAATGGATTTCTTTCTTTTTGCAGATGAACAAAATAAAACCTCAGCCAGAGGAAAAGAAAAAGAAAAGATCAAGTCAACCATCACAATCCGGTGAAACAACAGCGCAGCCGCAAGAGGAGAGCCAAAAAGAATTTCCATGATTGGACTGTCCAGAAATTGAAGATGATAAAGGATTGGGACTCTAACCTTCTACTCAATCCGGTGAAATGATGAAGCTGCTAAAAGAAGAGAAAAGCCGAAAGGAAATATATCCATATTGGACTGTTCAAAAAATGAAGAAGATAAAAGACCAGAACTCTAACCTTTGTAAATATTGCTCATTAGCAACATTTTACATCGATTGTACGATGTAGAGCTGTAACACGTCAAGTTTGATGGAAAATCATTTTATTCAATTTTGATCATTTTGATTTTTTTTTTTTTTTTTTTAATATTTAAATATTTTCATCTTTTTGAAAAAAAATATTTTTTTCATACATTCCATTCTATCTTTTTTCTAATATATTTTGTAAATAAAATTTGGCATGGAAGATTCTTCTATTTTTTCAAAATCCTTTTTGTTGTCATTCTTTTAAAGTTTTTGTATATTTTCATTCCTAATATGAAGCATGCATTAAATATATTAAACATTTTAAGTCTCACCAGAGAGAAATGTTTTAAGATTAGATTTAAATTATTCATCAAACTTTCAAATAAACATTCTGAATTTCATTTAATTTTTACAGAAAAATCCTATGATGTCAATTTTTTCTTAAATTTTCTTTTCTTATATGATATCAATTTTAATGTTTTTAAATCAATTGAAATCCACACAGATTTATTGTATTCATTTTTAAATTTGATTATTTCATTTGAAAAATGAATTTCAATATTTTTATTTTCCTATCTTAATGCATGGATCATATTTATTTAAACATTTGAGGATTTATTATAGAGTGATGGTTAATGAGTTTGTTTGGTTTTTTTTTATAAATATTTTAAATACACATTTATCTCTATTAATTTTTATATTTTTATAAATGCAGTGACATCTTTCAATTTATTTATACTGTCTTTGCTAAGAATAGTTGGGCAAAGTCCCATCCTACTAGGGCATTCAGTGAGGATCTATATCTCTTTCTTACTCATTGAAACTGACTTCCAAATCATCACTCTACTATAGGTGACTCAATACCTTATGTATATAAGGGTCACAGAAAACCACAAAACACACATTTGTGTTTATTATATATATATATATATATATTATATATATATATATATATATACATATAATATATATATATATATATATATATAATGTTTAAATTCTGATATTGAAAATGTTTAGGTTTTGTTTGTGTTTAGATATACTTAAGTTTGTTTCTAAATCAAATTTGTTGTAAAAAAACTCCAAAATCCAGAAATTTTATTTAGAGCCAATGAAAAGTCCATTTCCAGGTAGAAGATCTGAATCTAGACACAATTCTGCATTTCAAATTTCTTCATTTACAGCCACCATTAATGAAGAAAAATTCTTGACTAAAGTTGAACACTTAGAATAACACATAATTTCAATGCAATATTTACTTCTTAAATCATAAAGTCTTATTAATTTTAAATTGAATTACTATCTATTCAAGCTATTATTATTTTTAAATAACAATGAAATAATAAAAAAAATGTATAAATTTTATTATTATATTATGGCTATTTAAAAATGATAGATTGAATAATGTACACATGGGTAAACTCCTGACCAAAACACGTGTAAGTAAAATTGATTAAAATATCCTATTTTATCCATTCAATACTTTCTTACGTTTATTTCTTTTTTCAACATATCGTCGGATTCACTTCCATTTTACATATATATATAACAATTGAAATTCTTGTATAATTATATATACCCTCACACACTCATATATATATACATATATATATATATATAATAAAGGTACTAGAAGCTCTTATGCAGGTTGAATTATCTCAACTAGTTGTAGGTAACACTCTTTATGTATACTCTTTTTCAATAAACATGCTGTGGTAGATAAAAACACACACACTATATATATATAACCTGACTATTTTTGTAATATTGTACACATAGAAAAAAGTATCAATGTATTTTCATAGGCACACAATGAGAATGCATACCTCTTAATCAATTAAGCTATGACATCACTCTATAGTAGGTAACACTGAATTACCTGACTAAACTTATTGAAATATGGTGCAGGCTATTTAGTTACTAAAATTAACCTCGGATTCAAAAGAAAGACATTTACCTCCTAAAATTTGTTAAGATTATTCACAAATAAATATATAGATAGAAATATGGAGGAGAAATTCTAATTTAAAATAAATATTTGTTTTATTGTAATCTTTATTCAATAAATTGTAAATAACTGGAATAATTGCTAGAAAAAAAATGATCTCAATATTTCAAGTCTAAATTATTTCTGTGCAATATCAGATAAGTCATTATGTAAACACTAGGATAAAAAAAGTTATTATTTTAATGTTATTTGAACTAACATTAATTTGATGAAAAATGAACTTGTCAACCCATATACTGAGGGAGTTTACACAGAAGAAATACAAAACAGATCATTTTTGATATGAAATAAATTTTCTATCCATTTTTAAAAAGATACCAGCAGTCATTGAACAATTTTGATGAAATTAGAATAAATAAATTAAAGCAGAATGAAAATCTACTAATATCTTTAAAATTGATGGAAAAAGTTTCTTCAAAATCAATGAATTTTTTATGCATTTCTTCTGGGAAATCTCCCTCAATTTGGTGGATCTCTCTGTGT
>CM042167.1:2103439-2216270 GCA_023376005.1 Doryteuthis pealeii
CACTGGCCAAACCATTCCAAAATATTTGAAGCGGCAGAATGCTTATAAGAAGACATAGCTCATAACCTAGAGGTTGTGAGTTCAGTCTCTCTGCTGGGCAGTATAGTTCACTCCACCTTTTCTTCAACCAATTTTCAATCGGATGCTTTTTTCCTTTCTTTTAATATGATTTAGGCTTTAACCCTTTCTGTTTAGATTCACTTGTCGAATTAAAACATCTTTTCAGTTTTGTCAAGAATATTTAAAAGGATTATTTCTCAAACATTGAAAAATGCAAATACATCTTTTATAATAATACAACATCGTAAAATACGTAGGACGTGTCTGTTAAGTTGAAAAATAGACACTTGTTGGAAATCGGTGCTTCAAATTCTAGACTATATGACCTTTAGGCACCCCTTTTGCGATCTCAATTCGTGGGGACTTTTTTCCATTTACACCGTCAAAATCCAGTTAATTGTTAACAGACGATTTTCAGAGTTTATTAAATTATAAAACTAACCCTTAACCCTAACCCCTAACAAACAACCGAATGTTGACGATGTAAATAAGAAAAATGTCCTCACGAATCGAGATTACAAAAGGGGTGCCTAAAGGTCATATGGTCCCAAATTCTTAATATTCATTCATTGTTTTTTTTTTATCATGATATAATTATTTTATACGAAGAACTTTTACGAATAAGTAAATCAAAATGGAAAACTGCTCCGTGATCGTTAACCTCAACATATTTGATGCCGGCCATATTCTGAAAAGCAGATGACCAAAGGATTGTTTAAAATTGATCAATCAGATTTTGCATTTTTGATGGTGGTATCTACCTCCACTTAGATTCGAAACCGGTAGCTAGAGATTACAAACACTATCTCAACTTATCGTTCAACCCCTACCAGACAATCCTCGCTTGCGAGACTACTGGTATTATTTAAAGCGACAATTCCACATCAGCTTACACGACAACATGATTCGCTGTCACATTATAAGGCGCTATTCAGTCTTTATTTCTCGTTTGAACAAACAGATATTTACTAAATGAAGTTTTTTTTTTCATTTGGTTTTAAAAATGGATTTCGAAATACCTGCTGGATATAAAATGATTGAAGAAACACAGATTTTAAACTGGTCTATATTTTCCAACTTAACAGGTAAGTCTCAGCGGTTTTAATGCTATGAGAAATGTTTCTTTTTATTTATTTATTTTTTTAACTCTTGAGGAATAATTTTCCCTTTAATACATACAATCGCTGAAAAGATTGAATTCTAAAACAATCTGAAAAGGTTTTTGATTTTCAATCTTGAGTCTTCATGTTTAAAAGAAAAAAACATCCCATTAAAAATATTTTTATTGTTTTACTCAAATGAAAAATGAACCTCTTCTATCCTCTGGTAAACAAAATAAAAATCAATAGATTTAATGGGCAAATGACCATGTATTTTAATCTGATCATATGAAAGTCTTTTTGTAGCCAGAGGTAAGTCTCACCGGTTTTAATGTTATAAGTCTTTTTTTTTTTTTTTTTGCATAATCTTCCCTTCTTTTTATACATGCAATCGCTGAAGAGATATTTGTTGAATTCTAAAACGGACAAATTTTTGTTTTTCAACCCTGAGTTTTCATATTTAAAAGAAAACATCCCATTATGAATTGTACTGTTTTATTGTCTTTACCCCATATGAAAAAAATAAACTTTTTAATCTGATCATATGAAAGGTTTTTTTTTTTTTTTTTCTTTTAGCAAGAGGAAAAACGAATTGCATCGTGTGGCCAACGGGGCACACGTCTTGCATGCAAGATATCCGCCTCTTTCTTATGATTGGTTGGAGAGAAGGTGGTGTGAACAGAGATTGAACTGAACACCTCCCAGGTTAGTTACTACTTTATTACTAAGTGCCGGATTTACATTTATGCTACGTCTGCCTTAAAGTGAAAGACGGCCATTCTATTTCACAGACGTTAAAAAAAATCTCTGTATTGAATCTCAAATTCTTTTTAAAATTTTTAAGATAGATTTTAAAATTCTCTTTAAAATCTATAATGAATAAATAGCCAACTGAATCAGAAAAAATTTTTTCTTCAATTCAAATTTTTTAAAACCATGACCCCCCCCCCCCAAAAAAAAAACAAAAAAACACGCAAGTTCAGAAAATAAATTTTAAATTTTCAGATAACTTTTCGGGTATTAAATTTTTAGCGTTCTTCAGAAATTCTAGAAATGTAAAAATTAGGGACCGGTAACTTTTCTTTTTTTTTTTTTTTTTTTTCTTGAAATGACTAAAGGTCAACACTCTTTACATTCTGAATTGATAAAGAACTTTTTCAATATTTTTAATAAAATCCATTATAGAATTAAATCATTAACAAATGTAGTTAAAATTTCATTAAAATTGGAATTTTTTTTATCAGTAGTTCGAAAATGTTTATTACATCCCTTTGATATCTCTGCACATATATATATATATATATATATATATATATATACAGATTTTTTTTCAGTGATAATTAGCATGCATAGGTATTTTAGTATGTTTAGTACTCTATTATTTCTAAGGAAAGAATTACATTGAATTATTCATGAAATGAAATCCAACAGATTCAATCTGTTTTGAAAGGGTAAACGGATGAATGTAAATTTATACACTTGAATGATTCGACATAAAACAATTGTTTTTAAATTTTAAGCTAATTTAGTATTTAATTCCGGAAATATTTACAAGAATTCATAAAATAATATTCCGACTGATCAAAGTTCTTTTAAAGGGAAACAAATGAATGTGAATGTAAATCTCATAAATTCTACTTTATGGGGGAATTTAGTTTGTCTTCATCTGAATCGGATGAAGCATATACAATTAAATGAACAGACATACAAGAATTATTTTGTTAATCTTAAATGTTCTCACTTATGCAGGTTGTTTTTAAAGGATAATATCAAGTTTAGAATTGTTTTATTTCCAAAGTTATTTACATTGAATAATTCATAAAGTTATCCCAATGAATTATGGGACTAAATTATGTTCGTTTGTGCTTTATCTTAACCCCAATAAAGCTGGTTTGTTCGTGTGCTGGTCAGCTGAAATGGAATTTAAGGAGACAAAGGCAAGAGTAATGACTTAGGCTTTATTGAACGGGGCATAGTCGGCCTTAGCATGGGGAAATGCGCCCTGTCTAGGAAATGACTACCCTCCTAGATTCAAATGACCGAGGTATCCTTGGGGGGGGGGTATTGAGCCAGTCCTATTTGTCGGACATGCGGATCTTGATGAATATTATGTAGTAACAAATTAGTTTCATAGTTGTTTTAATATATACAGTTAAATGATTAGAAATAAAAATTAAGCTAATTTAATATTTTATTTCTAAGGAAAGAGTTACATTGAATAATTCTGTAGAATTGCTTATGTGGAAAATAATAAAATTTATACACAGTATAAAATTTAGGAAATGATTGAATGTAAAACAGTATAAATTTTGAATAGAATGATTTTTCTGATAAATGTTTAATTTCATGATTTTATTTTTTAAATGTTTTTACTCATAAATTATATTTTTAGATGAAAGATATTTTAATATTTCAATCTGAAAAATTTGATAAACTAGAAAGTAAAGGATTTTAATTTTTGGGAAAAAAATTAGAAAAATTTTAATTAAATGGAATTTTAATTATTGTTTAATTTTTTTATAGATTAATGGCGTTGTAAGTAGTGAGATATATAAATCCTCACTGTGTGCCCTACTAAACTTATTATTGAAAGATTATTAGTCAAATTGATAAAAATTAACTGGCTCTCATCCTATTTGATACTGATAGGAAATATGAATGAATAATTATCAAAGAAATATTCAATGCTTTCAGTAGATGAAGCATATATACTTAGATGATTAGGCATAAAAATATATTAAACTAATTTAGTACTTCATTATTATTTTTAAGGAAACAAGTTTTATGAAATAATACATAAAATATCCCAACAGAATATTTTTAAAGGGAATAGATGAATGTCAAAGTTTGGTAATTTCTACTTTAGGGGGCAAATATCTTTTTCTTCTGAGACTGATCTTTACTGAACATTATCTACTAACAAATTAGTCTGCATAAGTATTTTAGTAAGTTTAAAGATACAAGACAAAATGATAGTGATGTAATTCAACTGATTACAGATAAGATAATTAGTCTTCTTAATCTGATACTAATCTTGACCAATATTAACTAGTAACAAATTAGTCTGCATAAGTTTTTAGTAATTTTAGTTGTTATGGTGTAGTACTTTTAGTAGTGTAAGACAGTGATGATGTAGTTTAATTGATTACAGGAAAGATATACATCTTCACTGAGTGCCCTACTCAAGTGTTTTTATGTTAGATTAAGATGAAACTAGCAAATATTTAAAAATCATATCCCAAATATTTTACTTAGAAATATTGGTGTGGTTTTATTGTGTTTAAAAAAATATACACTATAAAATTTATTTAGGAAAACAATGAATATTGAAATGTAAGTTTTTCTTTGTAAAAAAAATGGGAAATATGGAAATTACCACTTGTTTTTTTTTTTTTTTTTTTTTTTTTTTTTCTACATTAACAAGGTTCCTGGTTAAGACCGACCTCGCCAACTCGGCATATGAGTAGCACGGGGATTGAAGTGAGGAGCTGATGGTAGTTGTAGCGCTCCACCTCAGACGCAAAAAACAATCTCCTTTGTCTAGCGCTTGTGAAATGGGATATACTCCCGCGCTGTCTAGCTGATACCGACTTTAGGCTACCCCCCGACGACTTTACTACTTACATCTAGCACATATCCTATATTGGGTAATACAAAGGTAAATATTACATTTTCTGCCTTGTTATTGTGGATAGTAGACAATAAATATTCACTTAATACTACATAATTATAAGATTCATTTCATTTCTTTGTTAATTTTGATTTATGTTATTTTATTCATCTGTAAAATTTTATCTTTCAGGATCCTTCTTTAGGATTTCATCCCGTCATTCCTTTCATCTATCAACACTTTACGAATCTGACCGACTGTTGTACTACTGTTCAGTTCCAAACAAGAATTGAAACCCTCACTCCAGATGAGCACAATTTATCTGGAAGCTTCAAAATGAAAGATCATGGAGAGAAATTTTTTTTTTATTTAAATGAACCGTGGAAAATTTAAAAAAGAATCCGATATAAAAAACCTTAAGTCTGGGATTTTCCAACTAATTAAGACACCCACAGTAGTGATTTCAATCAACGGGATATAGATCCACACTGAGTGCCCTAGTATCCTTGGATTTAGCCAAACATTCTCAAGTCTGTCAATATAACTACATTGATATTTCCCGGCATTTATAAAATTTTTATTAAATCTAAATCTAATTCATAAACATTGCTTTTGATATATATAAAAAAACATTTTGAAAATTATAGAAATGAAATGATTTTCCTCAAAAAATTAAAATTTAAATATCAACCATTTAAACGACAGAAGATTGAGACAATAAATGTGATATAGATCCTCACTGAGTGCCATAATATCCAAGGATTTGGTCAAACTATTAAGTCGGTAAATAACTACATTATGTCCCGGCATTTATAAGAATTTAAAACTAAATTGGCATAAATATGTAAATACATTATTTAGAAAAGACATTCTCATGAATCATCACTGTCTGGTAGATCCTCGAATATTTAAATACATAGGACCGGATTAGCTCAGTCGGTAGAGCATTCGGCTAGAAACCACAAGGTTCCTAGCTCGATACCGGCCCTCGTCATGAGTAGCACGGGGATCTCTGCAGTAAAGGAGCTGATGGTAGGTGTAGCGCTCCACTACAGATGCCAAACACAATCTCCTTGGTCTAGCGCTAGTGAAAAGGTGATAGACTTCCTCGCTGATTGGCTGATACAGACTTTAGGCCACCCCGACGACTTTAATTTTGATGCGTTCATTAAGCTGAACAAAATATTGAAACCAAATTTTTCAAATGAAATTATCAGTTTAAAAAATGAATGTAATAAATGTGGATTTGAATTCTTTTAAAAATGAATGTTAGGATATTGCTTTGGATTTTGTTCTATTTCGCTTTCCTCTTTTTACGGCCTCTTTGTCGTTTCCCCGGATTGTGATGGTCTTTTCTTGATATTTTCCTTTCTTATGATGATGAACTTTTTTCTTGGTCTTTGTCAACATATTGGGCCGTGGTTGTTTCGTCGGTGGAAATAGGTTGGATGGGATTCTGAGGAAAGAGCATCTGGTCAATCATCTCTTCTAATTCAAACATCGTCCCATAATCTAGTGGGGTGATCTGCCCATAATGGTTTCCTCTGTCATCGGATCTCCAGCGGGAATTTCAAAGTTCATTTTGATATCGAATCGGACAATTCTGAAAGATATCAAGAAAAAAAAATGAGTCATTGAAATAAAACATTTTCATATCTTTACATCGTACAATCGAAGTAAGATATTGCTTACTAACAAATATCTCCACAGCTTACTGTCCCGGTCTTTGATCTTCCATTTCTCAACAGTCTAGTCGTGGATATTTTTACGTTCAGCTTTCCTCTTCTTACGTCATTGACAATTTTAAAAGGGTGATCTGCCAATAATCTGTAATAAGTTTAATGTCCCGGTCTTTAATCTTCTTCAGTTTGTGAACTGTATTTGTAATGTCACCATTTTGGTGCGTGGTTGCTTCGTTAGTGGAAATAAGGTTGGATGGGGTCCTGAGGAAAGATCATCTGGTCAATCATCACTTCTAATCCAAACATCGTCCCATAATCTAGTGGGGTGATCTGCCAATAATCTGTAATAAGTTGGCCACTATATGACATTGTATTGTCCAGTCTTGCTCATCCTCGTGTGCATCCTTCCGGACTGCCAGTTGCCTTTCCAGTAGTCTCCAAATCTTTTGTTATTGCTAACAAATGTGTATAGCATAAGCCTCGGCTATAAATATTGTGGTTTTATTTGGAAGGCATTTCTTGAAAAAACAAAAACAAAAAAAACTGTTATTTCCTATAAATCCAACATAAACAAGGGGAACCACTCTTGACTTATAAATTATTTGTTTATTTATTGATCTACTAGGATAAAGATTGGGTTAGGGTTAGTTTAATTGGAAAATAAATAATTCATCAGTCAAGAGTGGTTCCCTTTGTTTATATTGGACTTAAAGGAAATAACCAAATTACCTATATGAATGCGTTTCTTAAAAAAAAAAGTTAACTATACGAGTAGGTATCCAGCAAAGTATAATTTTTTGTATTATAAAGGCTATTTAGTTTATTTACTATTGAGTTAATGACTGGGGTTTTGGAATTTGCGGAATTTATACATTCTAGAACACTGAGTGGCGTCTGAAAATATGATGAAATTTCGTTTGTCACTTTTTACGATAATATCAAGCGCCTTGAATGGCACAAGCCTCAGCTATTGATATTACCGTTTCATTCGGAAGACGTTTCCTTAAAATTATTTTTCTGATACTGCGGCACATCCTACTTTTCTCTTTGGTTGATCTTATAGAAACTAACAATCAAAATCATGTTGATATTCTGTTCGTTTTTTTTTTTTTAATTTTTTTTTTTTTTTTTTTTACGTTCATTTTAATGGGGCTTCCTGTGGGGATCCAACTCATTATTTGGTAATAATGGACCTGTTCTCTGTGTTTTATTTGTTTTAATTTTTTTTTTCTGATTAATTGTATTGGGTTTTGAGGAAAGAGCACTTTTAATTCTGTAATAAGTTTAATGTCCCTCTAATCTTCTTCAGTTTGTGAACTGTATTTGTATGTCACCATTTTGGTGCGTGGTTGCTTCGTTAGTGGAAATAGGTTGGTGGGGTCCTGAGGAAGAGCATCTGGTCAATCATCACTTCTAATCCAAACATGTCCATAATTATATATGGTGATCTGCCCATAATCTAATATGGTGATCTGCCCATAATCTGTAATAATTTAGTCCCCATCTGATGTGGTATTAGGTCTAGTCATGATGTTTTCATCTCTGGCTGAGTTTCATTTGTTCATCTGTAAATCCATATATAAATAGGATGGAATGTATGAAAAAAGAAATTAAGATTAAAAAAGAAAAAAAAATGATCTACATATTATCAAAGAAAATGATGAAAATAATTAAAATTGAAATAAAACATTTTTACATCTCTACATCGTACAATCGAAGTAGAATATTACTTATTTGTTAGTAAGTAATATTCTACAGGTGACTGTCCCGGTCTTTAATCTCCTTGATTCTTCTTCGTAAATCATTTNTAATCTCATCCTCTTCTGTTCATGAGATATGTTAATGCTGCTATCATTTATATGTAGATGCTTCATTGATTTGATTTCCAGAATTTGAGAAAAGACAAACCTAAATCGCCTAACACCTCTATAACAGCTCTAGAATTTTCCATTGACGAGATTTTACCATTCACATGTTATACTCTTCTTTTTTTTTTTTCTATTAATAAAAGAACTTGATCAGCGGAACTATAATTTATTTTATGAATCTTTTGGTAAAAATACCTCTCCGGTCAACTGGTGGCGCGGTCCTACCTCGTTTAGTCTGTCTCTATTCTCTTCCTTTTTTCCAATTAGATACCTAAATAGCCCTTTCGACAACTCTCTCTTTTAAAATACAATTTTATTGTTTTTATTTCGATCGAATACTTCAATGTGTTATTATAAATTACATTTCATCCGTTACCCTTTCAAAACAGATTTTTTGGAGGATATTTCATTAATAATTACCCCTAAACATACTAAAAAATAGTCTAGCCATTATCACTGAAAAAAACAATCTGTATATAGAGTATATTATAATTGTAGATGATTATGCAGAGATATCAAAGGATGTTAATAATCATTTTCGAACTACTGATTAAAAAAAATTCCAATTTTTAATGAAATTTTAACTACATTTTGTTAATGATTTAATCTATAACGAATGGATTTTATTTAAAAAATATTGAAAAAAGTTTTTTATCAATTCAGAATGAAAGAGTGTTGACCTTTTAGTCATTTAAAGAAAAGTTACGGTCCCTTAATTTTCACATTTCTAGACCTGATACTGTGAAGAACGCTAAAAAAATTAATACCCGAAAATTTGTGAAAATTTAATTAAAAAAACCTTATTGCGTGTTTTTTTTGTTTTTGTTGATTCTGTGGCGAAGTGCGGGGGGAAACGGGCGTCGGGCCCTTCAGTGGGGGGGGCGCCGCGGGGTCTTGGTTTAAAATATTTTTTTATCAATTCAGAATTGAAAGAGTGTTGACCTTTAGTCAGTAAAAAAAAAAAAAAAAAAAAAAAAAAAAATCACCTTTCCCTAATTTTTACATTTCTAGAATTTCTGAAGAACGCTAAAAATTTAATACCCGAAAAGTTATCTGAAAATTTAAAAATTTCATTTTTCTGAACTTGCGTGTTTTTTTTGTTTTTTTTTTTTGTCGGGAGGGGGGGAGTGTCATGGTTTAAAAAATCCTTTGAATTAATGAAGAAAAAATATTTTCTCCAATTCAGTTGGGCTATTTTTATTCACTTATAGAATTTAAAGAGAATTTTTAACGTCTGAAAGATAGATTAAAGCTTAATCTATCTTTTAAAAATGCAAGTTTAAAAAAGGCGCAGAATTTTGAGATATAGATCTACAGAGATCTTTTTAACGTCTGTGAAATAGAATGGCCGTCTTTTACTTTAAGGCAGACGTAGAGTAAATGTAAATCCGGCACTTAGTAATAAAGTAGTAATTTAACCTGGGAGGTGGTCAGTTCAATCTCTGTTCACACCACCTTCTCTCCAACCAATCATAAGAAAGAGGCGGATATCTTGCATGCAAGACGTGTGCCCCCGTTGGCCACACGATGCAATTCGTTTTTCCTCTTGCTAAAAGAAAAAAAAACCCTTTCATATGATCAGATTAAAAAGTTTTTTTTCATATGGGGTAAAGACAAAAAACAGTACAATTCATAATGGGATGTTTTCTTTTAAATATGAAAACTCAGGGTTGAAAAACAAAAAAAATTGTCCGTTTTAGAATTCAACAAATATCTCTTCAGCGATTGCATGTATAAAAAAGGGAAGATTATGCCTCAAGAGTTACAAAAAAAAAAAAAAAAAAAAAAAAAAAAAAGGGACAGACATAACATTAAAACCGGTGAGACTTACCTCTGGCTACAAAAAGACTTTCATATGATCAGATTAAAATACATGTGGTCATTTACCCATTAAATCTATTGATTTTTATTTTGTTTACCAGAGGATAGAAGAGGTTCATTTTTCATTTGAGTTGTCGGGAAAAAAATGAAAACTACTCACCTGCAATCTTCTGAGGGAAGAAAGCAGGAATGAAAAATGCGTAGGAATTTATACTTGTGGTTGGTCTCAACTATTATTTGATTGGTCGAATTGGTAGATAAATACCCTGTCACCACTCACGAAGGTGTACTTTCTTCAGGACTTTTTTTCTGGACTATTTATACGAGACCTAAAGTGTCAGTTCCTTTTTTTACCCACTTGCAAGGTCGCAACAAGGTTTGTTGCAAGCTTTTTCCCTATTCAAACCCGACCAGGTCTACTCAACCAAGTCTACTGGCAATTTGCCAAAGAGTAAAGACAATAAAATTTTATCATTTTTAATGGGATGTTTTGTTTTTTTCTTTTAAACATGAAGACTCAAGATTGAAAATCAAAAACCTTTTCAGATTGTTTTAGAATTCAATCTTTTCAGCGATGGTATGTATTAAAGGGAAAATTATTCCTCAAGAGTTAAAAAAATAAATAAATAAAAGAAGAAACATTTCTCATAGCATTAAAACCGCTGAGACTTACCTGTTAAGTTGGAAAATATAGACCAGTTTAAAATCTGTGTTTCTTCAATCATTTTATATCCAGCAGGTATTTCGAAATCCATTTTTAAAACCAAATGAAAAAACAAACCTTCATTTAGTAAATATCTGTTTGTTCAAACGAGAAATTAAGACTGAATAGCGCCTATAATGTGACAGCGAATCATGTTGTCGTGTAAGCTGATGTGGAATTGTCGCTTTAAATAATGCCAGTAGTCTCGCAAGCGATGATTGTCTGGTAGGGGTTGAACGATAAGTTGAGATAGTGTTTGTAATCTCTAGCTACCGGTTTCGAATCTAAGTGGAGGTACATACCACCATCAAAAATGCAACAATCTGATTGGTCAATTTTAAACAGTCCTTTGGTCATTTGCTTTTTAGAAGATATGGCCGGAATCAAATATGTTGAGGTTAACGATCACGGAGTAGTTTCCCATTTTGATTTACTTATTCGTAAAAGTTCTTCGTATAAAATAAACATTTCATGATAAAAAAACAATGAATGAATATTAAGAATTTGGGACCATATGACCTTTAGGCACCCCTTTTGTAATCTCGATTCGTGGGGACATTTTTCTTATTTACACCGTCAACATTCGGTTGTTTGTTAGGGGTTAGGGTTATGGGTTAGTTTTATAATTTAATAAACTCTGAAAATCGTCTCTTAACAATTAACTGGATTTTGACGGTGTAAATGGAAAAAATGTCCCCACGAATTGAGATCACAAAAGGGGTGCCTAAAGGTCATATAGTCTAGAATTTGAAACACCAATTTCCAACAAGTGTCTATTTTTCAACTTAACAGACACGTCCTACGTATTTTACGATGTTGTATTATTATAAAAGATGTATTTGCATTTTTCAATGTTTGAGAAATAATCCTTTTAAATATTTTGCCAAAACTGAAAAGATGTTTTAATTCGACAAGTGAATCTAAACAGAAAGGGTTAAAGCCTAAATCATATTAAAAAGAAAGGAAAAAAGCATCCGATTGAAAATTGGTTGAAGAAAAGGTGGAGTGAACTATACTGCCCAGAACAGAGACTGAACTCACAACCTCTAGGTTATGAGCTATGTCTTCTCATAAGCATTCTACCGCTTCTATTAGTTGGAATGGTTTGGGCAGTGAAGAGAAGTAGGTTTATATATAATATATATATAATATATATATATATAAATATATATATATATATATATATATATATATATATATATATATATATATATATATATATATATATATATATATATATATATATATATATATATATATATATATATATAATATATATATTATAAAAAGTAAAGTCGTCGGGGCCTAATGTCGGTATCAGCCAATCAGCGAGGGAGTCTATCCCCTTTTCAATAGCGCTAGACCAAGGAGATTATTTTTGCATCTGAGGTGGAGCGCCACACCTACCATCAGCTCCTTACTTTACCGCACAGATCCCTGTGCTACTCATACGCTGAGTTGGCGAGGACCACTATCGAACTAGGAACCTTGTGATTTCTAGCCGAACGCTCTACCGACTGAGCTAACCCGGCCATATATATATATATATATATATATATATATATATATATATATATATATATATATATATATATATATATATATATATATATATATATATATATATATATATATATATATATATATATATATATATATATATAGTTGTGCCTTGGCTTACGAATTTAATTCATTCTACTCGTAAATCAATTTCATCTATTTTTTGGTACAAATAATTTTCAATAAATGTGAAATAATATTATAATTTTTTTATCATAGATGCATGCCACATCGGGTTATTGATTTTGCTATGAAAGAAGCAGAAATAATCCATAACTTATAATTGGTTGATTTAAATGCCGATGTTCCGTGCTGACTATTTTCAAGAAGTGTTAAATATTCTGAGCAGATCTACATCGTCATTACTAAAATGTGCTGAATGACGGTTACTTTTTGATATTATGATAAGGGTAACAAAACTGTTCCTTCTACTAATATATATATATATATATATATATATATATATATTTAGATTGGATTACCAAGAAACTTTAAGTTATGAGTGTGAAATCATAATATCACCATTAATTATAAACCTGCTCTGCTTTATTAGCATTGAGCACCTTTCCATGCAAATACTTTTCTCATCTTTTCATTCACTATTCATTATATATATATATATATATATATATATATATATATATATATATATATATATATATATATATATAACTTAGCTTTCAACTTAGTAAACATTCTCAGTTTATTTAACCTTCAGTTGTTAACATCTTCATCGATTCCTCCCCAGATGAGAAGATGAACAAAAATGCTTTCAGTACTATTATATATATATATATATATATATATATATATATATATTAGACATGTCATATATTTATATGTATCATATATTTTATACTATTGCATTCATTTCTATTTTACATTTAATTTACGGGCATTTCTTAGACGAAACATTCACATTCTTTCTTCACTTACCAATTTTTGTCAATCCATTATTGAATTAATTTTCTTAATATCGATCTCTTTTTCTTTTTTGCAGATGAACAAAATGGAAGTCAAATAGATTAGGGTACCACATTTTCAGTCAAAAAGTAAAAGTTCACTGTTTCCATTTCTTATTCAAATAGTGCTCCTCTTATTTTTGGTCCTAGGTATGTGAGCACTTCAGAATATATCGTTCTGGCTGTCCCAGAAGGAATTTTTTTTTAATATAGCAACTCTTAGCGTTGATTGTTAATGTGATAACAATTAAAACTGACTATTTTCTTTTGTATTTACTCTTATATGTTAATGAGATGAATTGTTATAAAGTACGAGTCTAACTTCCTCTTTTGAACTTGTATTAATGGCTTAATTTATTGACTAGTTAAGACAAAATAACTTGGAGGATTAACTTCGCAAATAACAAAGGTGCTGCACCCGTTTCCATTATTAAGCGATAGCAAATTTAGATCCTAGTAAGGCACTCGGTGAGGATCTATATCCTTTTCTTAGTCATTGAAATTGTCTCCCAAACCATCACTTGAACATGGCTGTGTCAATATCTTACTATATCCATGTAAAATAATTCACTACTAGTGTGAATCTTCTAATTTTCTTAAAATTAATTTTAATATTTTTATCTTTTAAACTAATCACATGTATTTAAACATTCGAGGGTCAATTATAGTGATGGTTAATGAGCAAGTTTTATTGATGATATATTTTCTATGTTGTCTATTCATTTAATTCAATCTTAATTTTTATTTTCTGATAAATGTGATGTATTCCCCATTTTAGTTAAATTTCAATCTGTTTAATTTTTATTTTCTTATCAGTAGTGCAATTGTTCATCAGAATATTATAAGGTTTATATATACATCCTTGTCAGAAGGACAAAATATTTCTCTCCTACTTGGACTTGTTTGAGTCATTATTTTTGTTCACTTTTCCTTTTCCCTCACCTCATACATGTGTGTATACAAACGGCTTATATATGTATATATGTATATGGCACAGTGCTATCAGTTAAAATAAAGCTAATGCTATCTGTCACATGGTCATACTAAACTGACCCGCACATGAGACATTTTTATTACAAGGGTAGTAATTCTATACAATGCTTGATGAGAATGAGCTATGAAAAGTTTTATGAATATTCTTATATGGTCAATGGTTATAAGCTTGGCCAATTTCATTATAAAGGAATTAAAATCTATTTCAGATTTATAGATCATTCAATCATCATCAGGCTGACATCATAGATTCCTTTGACTTGCTCGCATCATCCATCCCTATTGGATATGGCACTTGGTAAGCATTCTTAAAATAATTTACTTCCATCTTTTTATTTTGATAAATCCTTATTTTCAAACTAAAATTTTATTTCAGTTTTATTCATTTTTGAAATTATTTTTCATAAATTTCATAAATCAAAAGTAACAATCTAGATTTAGAACAAATATTATTTCTATTGTATCTAAAAAAAAGGTCAAGTCTACCTCAATCCGGCAAAATTACAAAGCACCTGGAAGAGAAAGGAAAAATATCCATGATTGGACTCTTTGGAAATTTGGAAGATAAAGGACCAGAACAGCAAACTTTGTAAATATTTGCTGATTAGTAACATTCTACTCCAATTGTATAATAAAGAGCCGTGACACATGAATTTTAATGCAAAATAATTTTATTTTGATTTTTATAATTTTCACATTTGTATTTTCTTTCAGAATATGTGGATATTCCTTTTCTTTTTTTTTTTCAATCTTAATTTTATTTTTATCATGCATTCATTCCTAATTTTTTTCTAAAATATTTTCTAAATAAATTTATGTATTTTTCAAAATATTTTATTTTTATTTTTTCTGCATTTTCATTGCTTAATATGAAGCATGCATGAAATATATTAAACATTTTTAAGTCTCACCCGAGAGAAATGTTTAAGAATTAGATTTGAATAATTTATCCAAATTTCAAATAAACATTTTCAATTTTTCATAATATTTTTGTTTTATTTTTTCTGCATTTTCATTGCTTAATATGAAGCATGCATTAAATATATTAAACATTTTTAAGTCTCACCTGAGAGAAATGTTTAAGAATTAGATTTGAATAATTTATCCAAATTTCAAATAAATATATTTAATTTCCTTCAATTTTTCATAATATTTTTGTTTTATTTTTTCTGCATTTTCATTGCTTAATATGAAGCATGCATTAAATATATTAAACATTTTTATGTCTCACCCGAGAGAAATGTTTAAGAATTAGATTTGAATAATTTATCCAAATTTCAAATAAACATTTTCAATTTTTCATAATATTTTTGTTTTATTTTTTCTGCATTTTCATTGCTTAATATGAAGCATGCATTAAATATATTAAACATTTTTAAGTCTCACCTGAGAGTAATGTTTAAGAATTAGATTTGAATAATTTATCCAAATTTCAAATAAACATTTTTAATTCCCTTCAATTTTTCATAATATTTTTGTTTTATTTTTTCTGCATTTTCATTGCTTAATATGAAGCATGCATGAAATATATTAAACATTTTTAAGTCTCACCTGAGAGAAATGTTTATGAATTAGATTTGAATAATTTATCCAAATTTCAAATAAACATTTTTAATTTCCTTCAATTTTTCATAATATTTTTGTTTTATTTTTTCTGCATTTTCATTGCTTAATATGAAGCATGCATTAAATATATTAAACATTTTTAAGTCTCACCTGAGAGTAATGTTTAAGAATTAGATTTGAATAATTTATCCAAATTTCAAATAAACATTTTTAATTCCCTTCAATTTTTCATAATATTTTTGTTTTATTTTTTCTGCATTTTCATTGCTTAATATGAAGCATGCATGAAATATATTAAACATTTTTAAGTCTCACCTGAGAGAAATGTTTATGAATTAGATTTGAATAATTTATCCAAATTTCAAATAAACATTTTTAATTTCCTTCAATTTTTCATAATATTTTTGTTTTATTTTTTCTGCATTTTCATTGCTTAATATGAAGCATGCATTAAATATATTAAACATTTTTAAGTCTCACCTGAGAGTAATGTTTAAGAATTAGATTTGAATAATTTATCCAAATTTCAAATAAACATTTTTAATTCCCTTCAATTTTTCATAATATTTTTGTTTTATTTTTTCTGCATTTTCATTGCTTAATATGAAGCATGCATTAAATATATTAAACATTTTTAAGTCTCACCCAAGAGAAATGTTTAAGAATTAGATTTGAATAATTTATCCAAATTTCAAATAAATATATTTAATTTCCTTCAATTTTTCATAATATTTTTGTTTTATTTTTTCTGCATTTTCATTGCTTAATATGAAGCATGCATTAAATATATTAAACATTTTTATGTCTCACCCGAGAGAAATGTTTAAGAATTAGATTTGAATAATTTATCCAAATTTCAAATAAACATTTTCAATTTTTCATAATATTTTTGTTTTATTTTTTCTGCATTTTCATTGCTTAATATGAAGCATGCATTAAATATATTAAACATTTTTAAGTCTCACCTGAGAGAAATGTTTAAGAATTAGATTTGAATAATTTATCCAAATTTCAAATAAATATATTTAATTTCCTTCAATTTTTCATAATATTTTTGTTTTATTTTTTCTGCATTTTCATTGCTTAATATGAAGCATGCATTAAATATATTAAACATTTTTATGTCTCACCCGAGAGAAATGTTTAAGAATTAGATTTGAATAATTTATCCAAATTTCAAATAAACATTTTCAATTTTTCATAATATTTTTGTTTTATTTTTTCTGCATTTTCATTGCTTAATATGAAGCATGCATTAAATATATTAAACATTTTTAAGTCTCACCTGAGAGAAATGTTTATGAATTAGATTTGAATAATTTATCCAAATTTCAAATAAACATTTTTAATTTCCTTCAATTTTTCATAATATTTTTGTTTTATTTTTTCTGCATTTTCATTGCTTAATATGAAGCATGCATTAAATATATTAAACATTTTTAAGTCTCACCTGAAAGTAATGTTTAAGAATTAGATTTGAATAATTTATCCAAATTTCAAATAAACATTTTTAATTCCCTTCAATTTTTCATAATATTTTTGTTTTATTTTTTCTGCATTTTCATTGCTTAATATGAAGCATGCATTAAATATATTAAACATTTTTAAGTCTCATCCGAGAGAAATATTTAAGAATTAGATTTGAATAATTTATCCAAATTTCAAATAAACATTTTTAATTTCCTTCAATTTTTCATAATATTTTTGTTTTATTTTTTCTGCATTTTCATTGCTTAATATGAAGCATGCATTAAATATATTAAACATTTTTAAGTCTCACCTGAGAGAAATGTTTAAGAATTAGATTTGAATAATTTATCCAAATTTCAAATAAACATTTTTAATTTCCTTCAATTTTTCATATTTTTTCTCCCTTTAATTGTCTAAAAAATCAAATTGTTGATTTCATGTTTGTGATATATCTTATTTAAAATAAATTATTAAATTATTTTTAACTGGTGTAGGTTTAGGCTTAGTAATATTTTTCAATATACCATTGTTGATTATAACAGAAACTAGTGCAACTTTACACATGACATTTTCTTTAAAATAACAGACCTCATCGTGTTGTGAGGGTCAGATAGCTGGTCTATTCTATATTTATTCTATATTTACCTTTATTATTTATATTTATTCTATATTTACCTCTGTGTTGCACTACAAAACTTGCAAAAAGAAATATAACTCTGATAGTTACTACCACTTCAGGACCCTTACTTGTAACGTTCTTTCACATCTGACCCGTGGTGAACGGTTTGGGTAAAAGAGCTACGACTTCATAACAAATTAAAACTTGGAGTAAAGAAAATGTTTATATATTTCGGTAGTTAGTTAAATAATAATACATTTTAAAAATGTTAATGTTTTTTTTTATTTACTATATCATAATTCTAAACTTACTAAAAGAACTTTGCAGGTTTATTTGCTACTAGAGAATGTTCTGTTGTCAAGATCATTGTCAGATTAGGAAGGAAAAGAGACATTTCCCCCCTAAAGATCAGCAAATCGGTGTACGATGTTGATTTTCTTACCAGATTTAAAAACGACAAAAAACTCTTCCGCGTCGTCTAATTTTGTGACATTGTTTTCTTGGCGGCAAATTACTTGATATTTGTCGTCGCCAAATTAACTAATTTCTTTCCAAATAAAACGAATGTTCATAATTTTCTAGTTGATTTCATATTATCGCCATTTTGTATTTTTCGCTAGGCGTCCGAGTTACATTTTTATCGATGTCAAATTTTAAAAGTTTCATTTATTGATGTATTTAGAAATTGATTTTAATTTTAAAACAGACTAAATGTTTTTAATTCTATATGAAAACTGTCTTATAAGCTTTAAGTGAATTCTGATGAATTATTTAAAAGAAAAAACACACGAAAAACAAGATTATCAACACATAGATAATTACCCATGCATAAACAGATATATACAAATATGAAAGTGTGAATAAGTGTTAGTTATTAAATATTATGTCAGTAATTTCTAATTAGAATTCTCAAAAACCAATGATTTATTTAGTATTTATTACAATAAAGTAAATTAAGTATTCAAAATTAAGTGAATTAAGTTTGAGTTGTAAACAATAGATTTTATTTGATCTTTTTTCTTAAGTTTATATATATATATATATATATATATATATATATATATATATATATAGTATGAAATAAAAAAATACATAACTCAGTTTCCTTCTTTATAGGACTCTTTATGATTGACCAATCAGATCGCTTCATTTATGGTGTCGGCTACATACTCACTCCTCTCCCTTTATAAGCAACTACAGTGTTGTCGCTGTACACTCTTCCCATTTCGCTCGGACGACTCAAGTGGCAAGACGTGCTAACTTCCCATCCTTATCAGTTACTACTGATTCGTCGCTATACATTCTTCAAATTTCTTTTGAACGAGTATTTTCTCACTTTATTCTTTCAATTTTTTAACCCAAACAAATCTTTTTTATATTTTTTAGAATTGTCTCATATTAAAATGGAGTTTGAAATTCCTGATGGATATCCGATCACTGAAGAAACCCAGATTTCGTACACGTGTACAGTTACAAACACAACAGGTAAGTTTCTCATCTTTCACCATGTTGTATTTTATTATTTTTATTTATGTGTTGTATTTTTGTTTTCGTTTTATGCTGATAACAATTTGACAACCGGTTTGCTTATATTCTTGCTCTTTCTGAAAATTTATTGTTTCATTTTGAGCCATGAATTTGAAAGATTTATTTTCATTCATTATTATTCTAACATCGACCGTAAGTTATTTTTTAAGATACATCCGATAAAAATCGAATATTCCTATATTTGTTTTTTGTTAAACTCGAACAACTTCTGTCCGTTGATAGATAAAACGAAAAATTGAATTGAATAGATATATTTTTTCTCCGCGGTTACATAAATTTTAATTCTATATTAATTCAGGTATTCCAATATTGTTCATATACACGTGGACGTGGATTCACCCAAATGTTTTTTCCAAGGATCCCACGTGAATCTTTGTGTTTTGTGAGTCTGATGAAAATCCTTATTATACAGTAATTTCTTAAACAGAAGGTTTAATATTTTCCATCCTTTTCACTGAAGTTACCCGAATTTTTTCTCTTTATATAGTGGAGTAGTAGGGATAAACTTGACCATCAAATTGTGAGTGCCCAATTCTATATAAATATAAATACATCTTTGTGAGAACATGGAGACCAATGTTCCAAATCAGTCGAGAGGCCTTTGGTACTCGTGCTCTGGTCCTCGGACTTTCGATACAATTAGTTATGCGTGTCAAAGCATTGACTCATATTATCTATTGGATAAGTTGTTTTTTAGCCCTGGTGGAGTAATAATTTATTTTTTTGTTCTGTGCATTTTGTTAGTTCTTGCTACGCGCTTTTCCTGGCCTTTTTCATGGTGGTCGCGACCCTATACTTCATTCTAACATTCTAATTGAAAGCACAGACACATTTATACTGTAGAAAAAACCATAATACCTTTATAACCATTCATAACATTAAAAGTCAAAAGATTGATAAAACTTTTAAAAAGGTTTCTTGCTTTCATGAAAGTCACTGTAATTAATCATTAAAGTCGGAAACGTTATTGTAGTTTAGTTAGCCACACTCACTCTACTAGTCCTCGTACATTCTAGTCTTTTTTTACCTGATATCTGTTTGAAATAAACTGATTTTCATTAAGGCCAAATAAATTGAATGCAAGAATGAATGTAGTTTTTAACTGGAAGTGATATTTTATATATGCTACTCAAAGAGATGAGCTAAGAAGTGATGAATGAATTAAACCATGGGGACACTCCAATGTGTTGAAAAGAGATAAAGATTAATACGACACGAGCATGATTTGACTAAACTAATTCTAGCCATCAGACTTGTCTAAACGAAGGGTGGCTGATCATAACGTCGTGGAGTTGAGAGATAGAGATACCATTTAATAAGGTGGTACTTTTCGCTAAGGTTACTGGCTTATAATATTTGCCTAGTTTTAAGCAAACAGATGGAGAGGTAGAGTTAATATTGCATAAATAAAATATAAACTCAACGAACTGTAATTTAAGTGCGATTTTTTGATATAGGAGATTAATTCATAGTTATTGCTTTAGATGTGTGCTATATCTTATTTAGTGGGAAGTGATACATTTTTCAATAGAAATCAACATAGGGGAAAGAAAAGAAAAGGAAAAAGAAAATTGATTCTCAACTAAAATTTGAGATAATGGGATGAGTTCTACGAACAAAAGACTTAAGTTGAATTTGATATTAAAGTTTAAAAATTTTGATTTAATTTTCGTATTCAGAAAAAGAAGCGAATAAAAAACGTGTAAACAGTAATAGGAAAGTTAAAAAGAAATACTAAAAGAAAGAAAAGAAAAAATCTTCAGTCTGACATGTGTCTGATAAAATAATCTCCATTGTCATAGCTGGGTGGCTAATCACTGATGGATGAGAATAAGACCTATGGGAATGGATACCTTTTTCTTGGGTCAGTGTTATAAAGTTGGTCCAACGTTTTAATAGAGGATCTTAATCCAAAGAATTCAGTTGAGTGGAAGGAGCAATTTGATTAAAAATCTTTTTATCCAATAAATTCCCTCCACTAAAAAATGAAAGAAAGAAATTAAATGAACTTTAATTCCTATTTGAGTTCTCCAAAAGAAAAGAATTAAATATTTCTTTTAAATTTTCAAATTAATAACTATTAAACTTATTAAATTATTTTTCAGATAAAAATTAATATTAATATAGTTATTAGGAGTACACTAAATATCATTTTATTTTTATTTTAAATGTATCCAATCTTTTATTTTATCAAATTTTTTTCAGTTCAAATCTTTAAAATGAAGAATATTAGATGTGAAAATTATCTTTGTGTTATTTAAGATAATCATTTATTGTTGTTATTATGGAAATTATTTAAAACCACGAATAATATATTGAATTATTACTCAAAAATATTAAATCTTTCAAAATCCATAATGTTTTACATTCAATCTATTTCCTAAAATCAACTATCTTTTAAATCTTTAAAAAAATTATGAATCCGATTCTTTTAATTTTAGCCATTCTTTTTTTCAGATTGAAATTATGATTTAAGAAAGTCATTTTTATTTTAACTGTTATTTGAACATAATCTTATTTCATGAAAAATGAACTTGTCAACCCATCACCACTGAGGGATGTATACACGCTGAGAAGAATGATCAAAAAATAGATTTACAATCTTATTTGAATTCTATTCATGAAATAATTATTTTATGAAATATTTGGAATCAAGAGTGGGGGCGATAAGATACACTGCTAATCTCAGTGCTCTTTCAATAATAGGTAAAATACAGAAAGTGCTTCAGATATATAATATTAATAACAGGATAACATATATATAGATTAAGTTGAAACTCCTGAATAAGCCCTAATTCTAGATCTATTAAGATGTCTAAAGGTTTTGCTCGTACTTTCCGTGAAATGTGGTGAGGCCTTTTATATGCTCATATCAAATGATATTATATCTTGCGCTTCTATTCTGCATTAAGTATCCTTTTTTAATGACAGTGCCAAGTTGTAGATTTTTGATGAAATAGAATAAATATATAATTAAAAGGCCTAAAATGAAATATACTAATACTCATTAAATTGGATAGAAAAATATCTTTCATGTCATGAATGATCAGTTTGTATTTGCTTCAGTGAAATCTTCATCTGTGAGTTTAGACAAATTCTGTGATGATATTTTATGCTATTTCATATGTACATATATATGTTCATTTGGTAATGTTTTGATACTTAAACTATCTAGACAAAAACATATGTTATAAGTTATTTACTAAGCTTGCTTAGATGTAGTCACAAGGCCAGAATTATGGCATGCCAGTGTAGAATCGAACTCATAAAATGGTCTGCAAACATGCCCTTGTAACGCATTACCACATGAGGCTGCTTATATCTTACATGTTCACTGGTAGATGTTCTTAGGAACTACTTTAACTAACAGACAAAACATTTATTTCATAGTGGATGGGATAAATTGACTTCAATTTGTAGGATATGGACAACTTTATATATGAATGTTATTCATACCATCTTAATGATGGTGAATAAGGAACCTGTTCAAGGATCAGCACGAAGCCGAGAGACCTGTCTAATGAATCACATGGTACTAGGGTTCGCATTACTCTACCCAGTTAATCCAGAATTCAATATAATGTGTGTGTGTGGAACATAAAATTTTTTTTGTTTTTAAGGCTGAATTTTTTTTATTTTTCAACTTACTAAATTATAACTGACTCTATGTAATAGATGTACGAAGTTAATAAAGTCTGAACAGTACGCAATTTATGACATGTCAGAAATAAAATCATTAACTTTTAAACAAATTCATTCACAATGAATTGAAAGATACTCAAAACTAGACAACTGTGTAAACAGGTTATCTTAGCTTTCTCATCCTGGTCAGATGGTATAAGTCATTAACCACACTCTTTTATTAATAGGCCCATCTACAGTATTGGTATAGATGTAGCGTGTCGATCTTTCTCATTTACCCATTGATATCTATTTGCAATACATTACTGATTCATGTAATGATATAGATATTAACTGCAAGTAATAGAAAGCTCATTTCAACTGAATAGAATATTTGCTTTACTATTAAACCGATCACTTGTGAAAAGAGCTCTCGAAGTGTACATGTAATCTTAAATGCCTAATCACACGATGATCTGACCAACTAACCACTCTCCATAATCGACTAGCGCCAAGGCTCGATACACGCGAGCAGTGAACTTTAGAAAAATGTTTGTCCTTCTTTGAACACCGTCTCTATCCTCATACTACTTATCTATGCCACTCTCTTATGATCAAGATCATAAATGAGGAGTTATAGATGTTTGTTCGACTACATGTGTGATTTGTGCATTAGTTTACTTGTCACTTGGAGCTATTCAGCACGTTATTATTTAGCTCTATAAAATAATCTCAATCTTACAGGTTTAAAGATTGTACAATTTCAATTAATTCATTCAATAGTCTATATTCACTTATAATGAAAATCCAGTTTACTTTGTCTAGTATGTAAGTCAATGTAATATAAAGATTGCAACGCACATCAAATTATAAATAAAGCTTCAGATGCTATTTAAATAAAGGGGTTGGATTAATGATATTAATTGTCAATGCGCACAAGCTTAGAAGAAACCATATTACAGTTCTTCATGTCTGATGTTGCTAATACATATCAATATCTCGATGTTCATGGAAATTGTTTAATAGTAGATTTCTGTTTTCTATGTTATACCTTAGAAATGTCTTAGTTAAAATTGGTATCCTGTTTCAGAAACATATTATTATTTTCTGGTACATCTCAAATAGTTAGGTCAGTTGGAAAAATTTCTAGTCGAAGTTGACAAAAAAAAAACACATTCTAAAATCAAATAAATTTATTTCAGCATATGAAAATGATATTAATTAACTGTTTATACTCACTGAATTTAACTCGGGAGGGTATCACATATATAATACCCTCTTCTCGTATAAAATTCACTTAAAGAGGTGCTGCTAATCGCTGACTGTTGAACAGGTATCCATTTTCCCATCATAATGCAATGATGAGATAAATCTATATAAAGAGTTGTTCATACCTTGTGCTTAAATGTGGTAAGTTACCCCTCAGTCTATTACCATTATATAATAATGTTTTTTTGTCTGGTTTTAGTCTGTTAAACGGTCACTTACAAGACTATGTGACACTCAGCTGAACAGTTATGATAAGAGCAGCCTCAAGTGTGTTTAATGTTAGACAAGCTATGCTTGACCAGACACTAAGTTAAGCTCGAGTTCGAATTCTCCCATGGTGCCAAATTTGGCTTGTGCATATGGTACTAACTTAGTTACACTAATTCGTAATCGACATATGTTTTAGGGTCTATAATAAGCTTAAGTATCAAAAAATTACCAATGAAATATATAATGAGACCGTATAGAATAAATAGCAATAATAAAACAGCACAAGTATATTGGATTTAAACTCTTACAGATTGAAGATTTCACTGAAGAAATGACAGAAAACTATCAATATCATTGAACATGAAAAGATATTTTCTATTCAATTTTTATGAATATTAGTGATATTTTCTTAATTATGCCTTTTAAATTTTCAGTATATAAGTTCTATATCTTAATTTCATCAAAAATATCTACAATTCGCTTCATAAAAAATAGCTTGATAAATATTATTTGAATATGAGCGAGAGAGAATAAGTATCATTGATTGACCAGTACATTTATGTCTTACAATGTGTAGACAGTACAGAAACCTATGTGTAATTCTAAAAGTAGAATTAATTGGCGATATAGAGAGTTTCAATATGAAAATATATTAAAATTAGTTCGAATTATATTTGGTTATATCTTAATTTAATAATAAATCATCTTGCAAGCGATTTCTGTATTTCGTACACCTTGTGGATTAATTAATTAGAAGAAGATTGTGAGATCAGACTAGTGTAATTGACCTTTAGCAGCCGCCACCCTTCTAAGTAATTCTTAAATATTTCACTTAAAGATCATTAATGTTCAGGTATTAAAAATGAATCATAAGTTTTATAGTATTGGTATTTACATTATCTTTTAGATATCACCTCTAGATGACATAATGGGGATTGACTTCATATATTCATGAGTTTATAATAATTCAGATTATTTTAATAATAATTGAACATATTATATAATACATTTATTCTACATCTGTATAAAATTGCTTATAAATAGAGATAAATATGATTTTATAATTTTTTTTTAATAAGTATTTAAATAATATTGATTATTATGTATATTCAGGAATATAGTTGATTATATCTCATTACTAGATTGATAAGATTATTAAAATATATATTTTTGAGAATTATAATTCAATATATAATTAACTCTTTTTCGATACTTTTAATATGTTTTATACTAAATTAATAAAATATAATAATAGAAATTATACGTTATTACGACTCATGTAAATGGATATAATTTTCATGATGATTACTCTTCTTTATTATCATTTAAGGATCTTGTGACTGAAAAATGTGTTATAAATATAAAATGTATTGGATAATATGTAAGTTTTAAGAATATAGAATTAAATGAATGATTTATGTTTATACAATAATAATATTATTATATTTTATATAGACAATTATGATCCTTAATTTTACAGAAAGTTAATGAAGTTTATTTTGATTTTGAAACTTTAATCCAGATAATTTATTTTCTCTCTTCTCTTTGGTATACTCCAAATAGGCACTCAATAGTTTATGGTATAATCTGATTTTTTTCTTTCTCTTCTATGGTCGCCTTTTGTATTGGTCGTAAGATGAAATTTATAATGAGTAACAGCATATCTTATATTCGGTTAATTCAAATTTGCCTTCCCTTCCACTTCAATCGGGAGAGATTACCTTTGGAGTTAATAGATTCCTTCTATTAGAAATATGGCTATTGCTATAACACATGACCAAAAGAAAGGTTCAATCATTTCTATAGGTAATTATTAATCCATCCTCAAGGTATTGTACTAGCACTACAGCTTTCTGAATGGAGAAGTTATTTTGAAGTCAGAACAATTCGCCTCGAAATACATCTCTTTCGTTTGAATATATTTCTATTTGTTTAAGATGTCTTTTTTAACCTATCATCATTATATATACTGTTTTACTTTTTTTTGTTTATACTTTGAGAGGAAAGTTATACTAAGTTTATATGAACTTATTAATCATATAACTTACGTACATAAGAGGTTCGGTAATTTTGTATAGAATCTCTCTTATTACAAATAATATTTAGCTTGAAGATCAGATTTTTCTTTTTTCTTTGGTGTCTTGTTTGTGTCTTTTCCACATCGGTTTATTTATCTCTATTGGAAAATTACTGATTCCATATAAACATATACGCACATCTATAAATGCAATTAATAAAGTGTGTTATTGGTTTCTATTAATGATTCAAAATGGCATATACTAATCATATTAGCTTATCGTTGATTGTTTAATTATATAGATAAAGCTAGAAGATAAATACTACTATTTTTACATCCATGGTACTAGTTTGGAGATTAAAATGTCCAAGTATAAGCCCAGTGACTAGGAAATAGTTGCTTTATGAAAGAGTTTAACTTATCAGTTAAAATGATATCTAGCCTAGCCTTCTCATGAAGTCTGAATAGGAGGAATTTAGTTAGTTCAGATCATAGTGTGAGTTTGTAGCATTGGTTATAAGTCCCTGTCGCTCTCTTTAACTAGTTATATTATATGATATAATCTACCTTGCGTTAAATTACACTATATCGGATGTTATGTGCATGTCAGATGTTGTCTTGCTAATGATATAATCCAGTTGTATTTACAACGATATAGGGTAGATAGATAGGCAGTGTATATTTATTGTAGATGAGGTATGTGGCTATTTATACAATCAGGCGTTGGCTAATGAATTACTCTGAACAAAGTAGAGGAAAAAGCTTAAGAGATCTCTTAAATGTAGTTAACAATCTGGATTAGTATATTATAGTTATATTGCTTAGTCGCAAATAGGACTTTTATAAAAGGAGGTTATCTGTTTGTGTAAGATCTTCTTCTGAACATGATCAATAAATTGGTCTGTTTCAAATGTTGGGTGGAGACTTTATAATTTCTGGTAATCATTAAAAGTGTAGTTAAAATCTTAGAGTTGAAACCAAAAAATTTATATATTAAGAAGTAAAGTTTATCTCCAGTAACATATACACAGTTTATATTTAGTTTTCAAGCTGATTTAAATAAGGGATAGGTATCTTAATACACACAGTACCAAAAATGTGATAATACTTTTAGACAGGGTGCATACTCCGTCTGATTTGAATCAGAAGCTCCATTATTCACATAGAAGTTGAGAATAAAAATTCTACCTAGATAGAAGATTGTCAAACTTACACAACATAATGAGTCAATTTTATCCTCTATCCATATATAAATGTTTTTGTCTGTTTTAAGTTAAGTATGAAAACATTACATATATGCATAGTGAAAATAGCATTTATTATGTGCGAAAGTATGCCAAGCTGGGATCAGCATGTAATCATTTCGCCTTCAACCTTGTCTCTAATATTTCATTCAATCATATCAATTAATATTATATCAACAAAATTGATCTGTTTTGTATTATCTATCATGTGCTGTAAACTCCTCAGTTGGTATGTGGGTTGATAAACGATAGTCGAATTTTTTCTATGAAGATAAAAGATATGATTCAAGATAAACTTCAAAATATTTAACGATCTTGTTTTTGGGTGATTCGGTTAGACCTAGGTGGTTAGCTAGTAAATAGCTTATGTTATGAGTTCTTCATCAGATGTACATGGTTTGAAATGGTTCAGTTTTTTCCAATGAGTAAAATATATGGGTTAAATAGTAGACATTACTGACAAATTTAAAGTAGCTTAGCTCTTGTTTGATCATCTTTCTTAGTATAGTAAACTATATTTATAATAACTTCTAATGATTGAATAGGAAAATATTTTCATTTTGCTTTTTATTCCAATAGAAGATATCACAGTATGATAAATAAGATTTAAGTAAAATAGAGCCTTTGTCAATCCATCACTTTGAGGTAGACTCTACACATCTTTTGCCACATCATAATGGTACGTGAGTGTTTAGTTTAAATTCAAAACCTGTATAACTCTGGCACACAGATGATTCCATGTGCATGCAGCATAAAATATACGCAGTGGACATATCACTAATGAAAAATAGCATATCACATAGTAACTTGATCCAACCCATCGATTGAGGGCAGATTTCCAATGAATGAAAAAATCATAAAGAAATCATTCATGTAGACATGGAAGAGTTGCTATTTAGAAATGATAGAATTTTCTTTAAAATGTCCTGTCAATGAATGATATGCTCTTGTATATCTTCTGTGTAGAATTCTCAAATCTGTAGGAGTTGACAGATTTTAAATTTCATAAAAAATTCACTTAAGTTCAATATTATTCAAGATCAAAATATAAAAATAAATTACTTTATTTCTATCATAATGAATATCTTGATAGTTCGCAGTGGCGGAAGACATATGAAAAAATAGATTATGAAAATATTAAGATCGATGTCTATATTTTCTTAGACAAATGATGTGCATAAAATTAAGTAAATAACTTTAGGAACTAGAAGATGTACATGAACAGAACATTTATATTGAATTGAATTTCTCCTTGCATATTTCTTACATGATTAATTTGTGATTAATCTTCAAAATAAATTATCATTGAATCTTTTTATTCTCAATCTGAGATATCCTTAAAAAATATATTAGCATTTTATTTCTAACTAATGCCTGCACCATTTCCTTAATAAATGTGGGTAAGTCTTGGTAGATTTAGTGATATAAGAGATATACTCCTCCTGTTGCCTATATAAAAGAATACAGTGGGTAGATAATCAGATCACAAGACTGAGTGAAGCATAAGAATTATATATACTATCTAACTTAGCTATAGTAATTTATATTATATATAGAAGGATATGTCATTAGCTATATCAAAATGTAATAGAGAAAACTGATGAAATAATTCTATAATATTATATAATAAAGATGTAATTCACATAATGTCTTAATTTGGTATTGCAATATAATATTCCGTAGAACTATAAATTAAGAAATTTGTCAGCTTTAAAGTTAAAATTTTTAATCCCTAATTTTTGGATAAGTATAAGATTTAAGTATTATTCTATTTTTAGCGCAGTATTAGGATATATGAAAATGTGTTTCGGTGTTTTCTGTGTAACAATCTAAGTGTTACACAATATTACAGAAATAGTTGCGTTATATGTTAAATAAATATATATAAATACTTGTGTGTGTGCTTTGCTATACTACCAACAGGCCTTTATGAAAAAGTATACATAAAACGGGAGTGTTATCCTACATTCAAATTCTGCCTTCTAGTCATAAGAATTCTAGTACAGTGGTGTGAGTATGTGATTCATCTTAAGATAGATATATAAATTAAACATCTTTTAAGTAGCGAAATGTCTCTGTTTCCTACTGTGAATCTGAGCAGAAGTTTTAACAAAACAAGTAGTTTTTCTAGAAGACTCACTTTAATCTTCTTCAGGTAATAATAAGAGGAGTTAATCTGAATTTATAATCGTGATACATGAATAGCAATGAAATTTCTCTACCTTAACGCAATTAAAATCAGCGCAGTGTGATGCTAGTGACAAATAAATGACTTTGAATGATCGTAACAGAAAACCAGAACAACTTATTCTATTAAAACAATAGTAAACATTGATTGTCAATAATTAATTGTAGTCCTAGACAATATTAATATCTTCAATTAAAAATGCAGAATTGTGGTAGCTCTCAGAATTTTGTATTCTCGATCTAATTATCGCTAATATTGCGCGACTTGTGCCAATATGTATGCTAGTTAATAATTATTAGTTAATGCTGTGGCTGGTGAAAGGTAAACTATAATTTCATACATAAATATTTTTCTTATACAGAATTTTAAAATTAATAAAATTTAAGTATATGGAATATATTTGAAATAAAGACATAATTGATGCATCAATGGATTACAAAGGAATGACATTGATTGAATTATGCAACGCGGTTTAATCCTGTGTTATGCATGTGTCTCGTTTTATGAGTTGATATACGTATCAATTATGAATGTGGTAAATACATACTTTTGCAGAAAATTGTTCACACATACCAAACAATATACCATATGATATTAACAGAATGGGACGTTCACGTATTCAATTTAAAAATTAAATAGATTTTAATTGATTTAAGAACGTAAACCATCTTCATGAAAATTATGTGTTTATTCAAGATGTTAAACTTTAGATCAAGAATTTTTCTTCCAGTAAATGGTGGCTGTAAATGAGGAAATTTGAATAAATGCAGAATTGTGTCTAAAGATTCAGATTTTCTACACTGGAAATGAACTTCTTCTTGGCTTTCTAATGTTTATAAGAAAATTTTGGTTTTTGGAGTAATATCTTTTTACACAACACTCAAAAAGATTTGATTTAGGAAACAAACTTAATAATATCTCCAACGACAAACAAAACCTATAAATTTTCCAATATCGAACTTTAAACACTTCTAGTTTTTATATAAGGATAAATCATCGCTACGATATAAGTGGAAATTATTGTCCAACTGGTTCCTAATTTGGTATTAGATATTATCATATCATTATATTATGTATATATAGAGTAACACAAATGTGTGTTTGTGGTTTTCTGTGCCCTTATATACATAATTAAGGTTTGAGTCACACTATAGTAGAGTGAATGGTTTCGGTAAGTCAGTTTCATATGAGTAAGAAAGGATGATACAGATCTCACTTGAGTTGCCTAAGTAGGGCTGGAACTGTTGCCCAGACTGAATTCTTAGCCTGAAGTAAGTATAGACCAAACATGAAAGATGTCACTCATTTATAAAAATTATACAGTAAATAAACTTTTGACTTATTTAGAGATATTTAAAGAAAACGAAGACCAACTCGATCTAAACCGTGCTAGTACATATAACATTAGAAATCATCAAATTAGGTTTAAATAAATGACTGATCCATGCATTAAGGATAGGAAAATAAAAAGTATTGAACTTCAGGTTTTCCAAATGAAATAATGGTGTACAAATTGAAAATGAATACAATGAATCTTGTGTGGATTTCAAGTTTCAATTTAAAAACCTGTAATATTTTTTCTAAATTACCTTATGATATGCAATTTTTAAAAATTGCAATTTCCTTTGAGAGTTTTACCAGGGGAAAGAAATCTTGAAATTTGATAAACAATTTTAAACTATTCAAATAATCTAAAAATGATCTGGGAGGACTTAGATTATTAAACTGCTGACTTTCATATTATGTAAACATTTTAAGAACAAAATATCACAAGAACAATGCAAAAATTTTAAAATGAAATGACACACTAGAAAGTATTTCTTGAGAAATAGACAGAATCTTCGCGATGCCCCAAATTTGTTTCTTACCAAAATACTTTTTGTAAGGAAAAAGATAGATGAAAATTTACTACAGAAAAGATACTTTCTTTAAAAAGAGTGAAATATTTACATATGTACAAAAAATGTCAAAATGTTCACAATTGAATGAAACAGATTTTCCATCAACTTGATGTGGTTACAGCTCTAAATTTCGTACCAAGTGCTGAATCGTAAATGGTTGCTTAATGGAGCAAATTATTTTACCAAAGGTTACCGCACGATTCTGCGGTCTTATTATCTTCGTCATTATTTTTGAAGACATCCAAGTCATGGATATAATGTGCCATTGTAGCGCTGGTCCCAGCTCTTTTGTGAGCCTGTTTCAACACTCTATATTGAGTAGAAAGTTTCTGGATGTGGTCAATCATGGATATGTTTCCATTTTCTGGCTTATCAGTCATTCCGCGGCGCTGTTTGTTGTTCACCGGATTGTGAGTGGGTTGAACTTGATCATGATTTTTCTTTTCTTTCTTTATTTTCTCTCGCTTGGAATGAGGCTTTTTATTGTTGTTTCATAGTCTGCGATTGAATAGACATAAGGAAGTGCCGTTATTTAGAAATTATTACAAATTGATAACACAAAAAATTTAAGAATTGGAATGATAGTTGAGAATTATGAAGAACTGTAAAAGAAATAAAAATCGAGCAACATATTTACAGTAGGTTTGAGTCACGAGTCCTAATTATCTTCTAAATTTATACTGAAAGAAACAAAGTCCGATTTTTCCTTTTTGGCTTTCCTCTGCTGTGGACTGCTCTCTTGTTTAACTCAGATTGATCTTTCTGAAGACGGCTGGTCTGAAACTTTTTCTTGGTACTTTTGTTCAACAGTGTTGGGCAGCCGTGGTCAGTTCTCATTTAGGAAAGTAGAAAGAAAGAATGCATGGTAGAATTATATTAAAAATTCAAATTAATGCTTTTTGTTTTTTAAGCAAACACATGTTTAGAAAATATTAGACATTTATAAAAGAACAGAAGTTAGACATTGAAAATAAACTAAACTAAAATATTTATTTATTCAAGAGAACAAATGATATTTGTAAAATATAGGAAATAGAAACGTTATTAGTTTTACAAAACATTTGCCAGAAAAAAAAGGCAGATGTATGAAAAGAGACAATTAAGATTAAAAGGAATGAAGACCAGACATGTACATATATAAAGTAAAAAAAAGTGAATATTTAGTATAAATCGATTATTAAAAATGATTTTTGATGTGGGAATATTTTAGAACAATAGGATATGAACATATTCAGTATAGAGAGATTAATCATTGAAATTAAAATAATACTACATATGTAATATCGAAATAAAAAAACATGATGTTAGTAATTATTAAAACTAAATATAAAAATTGATTATTTCTGAAAAAACTTTAAAATAAAGTTTTGAAGTTTATGAAGAAAAGAGTAGTTGACATTGGTAAAAGATATATATACATATAATTCATAAAGAAGATTATTGTGTAATAGTGAAAAATAGGAAATTAATTGTTATGNTTCAATCTCCTAACTGTCTAAATAATGATCTTTTTTTTTCTTTTACAGATGAACGAAAGAAAACCGACCAGTGAGGAGATGAACAATTTCACATCAAATGGCGGCCCATTTCTTGTCGGTTGCGGAACAGATCAGCACCCAGGATCTTTTATGACGTCCGGGGTTCGAGAGATGATTGACCAGTGGCTCCTTCCTCTAGACCATCAACACCTTTATCCACGAGCGAAACAACCACGCCCACAGAAGGACAAGAAGAAGTGATTCCATCAAAATAAGAAAAGAAAAGAGAAAGGATGAAGCCTACCTCCCAAAAAGCGGCGAAACGACGACGGAGAGACGTAAGAGGAAAGCGAACGCAAAAACATCACGACTGCGACCGTTTATAAACCTGAAGAAAATCAAAGATCGGAACAGATTTAAGCTGGGGAAGTATTTATTTAGTAAGCAAACATCTTACTTCGATTGTACGATGTAGAGATGTAAAATGTTTTATTTTCAATTTATGACTTTCTCATCATTTTTCTTTTCTTTGATATGTAAATATTATTATTTTGTTTACCCTTAATTTCTTTCTTTCTTTTTTTCGAAAATGTTTTTTTAAATAATTAATATTCGTTTTTAATAATTTTACAATAATTTAAATTTTCAATTCTATTTGATAATATGTATATATTTTATTTCTTCTTAATCTTAAATTTCTTTTTTCATGAATCCATACCAATTCTTTTTCAACAAAATATGGTAAATCATTTTATTTCCACTTTTAATTTTCACATCTTGTTCTTTATAGAATGTAAAATTTTTTTGTCATAATTTTCTTTTCAAACTTCGGCTTTCTATTTTTTTTTCTAAAATTTTTCTAAATAATTTATTCATTTTTAATAATTTTAATAATAAATGTAAATAATTTTATATTTTCAATTCTTTTTCAAACTTCCTTTCTATTAAAAAAAAATGTTTGTAAAAAATTTATTTCACTTTTAATTTTCGACATCATTTTCTTCAAGAATGTAAATATTTTTTTGTCTTAATTTCTGAAATGTTTTTGTAAATGATTTTATTTCACTTTTTAATAATTTTCACATTTTCTTTTTTATGATAAAATGTAAATTTTTAATTTAATTTCACATTTTCTAATTATAATATACCAAATAACATAGAAAATTTTTTTCTGAATTGTTTCCCTTTTAATAATTTTTATATAATTTTTTACTTAATGTGTAATGTTTTTTCTTTGGTAAATAATCAATTTATTTCTTTTTTTTTCCCATACATCCTCCCATTTCTTCTAAATATTTTGAAATAATTACTTTTATTCACTTTTAATAATTCACATTTTTCTTTTCTTATAAAAATATTAAAATTGTAATAATTTTCACATTTTTCTTTTCTTTGATAAAATGTTAAATTTTAATAATTCACATTTTTCTTTTCTTGATAAAATGTAAATAATTTTATTTCAATTTCTTTTTTCCAAAACATTCCGTTTCTACTTTTTTTCAATATATGTTTTGTAAATAAATCATTTTATTTCACTTTTAATAATTTCACATTTTTCTTTCTTGATTAAAATGTAAATTTTTAAATAATTTTCACATTTCTTCTTGATAAATGTAAATTTTAATAATTTTCACATTTTTCTTTTCTTTGAAAAATGAAGTTTTTAATAATTTTCACATTTTTCTTTTCTTTGATAAAAATGAAATTTTAATAATTTTCACATTTTTCTTTTTTCTCAGAGAATATTTTAAAAGAAAAAAAAAAGTGGTTACTGTGTATAATGTAATACGCTGTAGAATATTCCTGAGAAAAAAGAACAAATGTTGAAAATTATTAAAAATTTACATTTTATCAAAGAAAAGAAAATGTAAAATTAATAAAACTTACTTTTATATCAAAGGAAAAGAAAAATGTGAAATTATTAAAAAATTTTACATTTTATCAAAGAAAAGAAAAATGTGAAAATATATTAATTTACATTTATCAAAGAAAAGAAAAATGTGAAAAATTATTAAAAGTGGAAATAAATGATTTATTTACAAAATTTTAGAAAAAAAAGTAGAAAGGAATTGTTGAAAAAAGAAGAATTGAAATAAAAATTATTTACATTTATATAAGAAAGAAAAATGTGAAAATATTAAAAATTTACATTTTATAAAAGAAAAGAAAAATGTGAAAATTATTACAAATTTATATTTTATAAAGAAAAAGAAAAATGTTGAAATTATTAAAAGTGAAATAAAGTAATTATTTACAAAAATATTTAGAAGAAATGGAGAGGGAATGTATGAGGAAAAAAAAAGAAATAAATATCATTACAAAGAAAAAAACATAACAAATTAAGTAAAAAAATATATAAAAATTATAAAAGGAAACAAATTCAGAAAAATTTTCTATGTTATTTGTTATTTTAATTAGAAAATGTGAAAATTTTAAAAATTTACATTTTTAATCATAAAAAGTAAAAATGTTGAAAATTATTTTAAAAGTGATAATAAAATCATTTCATTTAAACATGTCAGAATTTAAGACAAAAAAATATTTACATTTCTATGAAATAAAAATGATTGAATTGAAAGTGAAATAAAATTATTACACAACATTTTTTTTTTAAATAGAAAGGAAAGTTTTGAAAAAGAAATTGAAATAAAAAATTATTTACATTTCATTTATAACTAATTATTCAAAAATGAAAATAAAATTATTTAGAAAACATTTAAAAAAAAATAGAAGGAATGTTTGAAAAAAAATTATGGACAAAAAAATATTACATTCTATAAAAGAAAAAAAGATGTGAAAATTAAAGTGAAATAAAATGATTTACAAAATATTTTGGAAAAAGATGGTTGGAATTCATGAAAAAAGAAATAAGATTAAGAAAAATAATATAACATATTATAAAATAAAGAAATTGAAAAACTTAAATTTATTGTTAAAAATTATTAAAAACTGAAATGAAATTAATTCATTTAAAAAAAATTTCGAAAAAAGAAGAAAGAATTAAGGGTAAACAAAAATTAAAAAATATTTACATATCAAAGAAAAGAAAATGATGGAAAGTATTAAAAATTGAAATAAAATTTTTTACATCTCTAATCGTAAACGAAGTAAGATGTTGCTTACTAATAAATACTCCACAAGCTTACTGTTCGATCCATTTGATTTTCTTCAGTTATAAACGGTCCAGTCGTGGATGTTTTTGCGTTCAGTTTCCTCTTACGTTCCTCCGTCGTCGTTTCGCCGCTTTTTGGAGGTAGGCTCATCCTTTCTCTTCTTTTCTTATTTTGATGATCAACCTTCGTTTCTTGGTCTTCTTGGGCGTGGTTGTTTCCTCGGTGGATAAAGGTTGATGGCGTCTAGAGGAAGAGCCACTGCGTCACTCATCTCTGAACCCCGGACTCATCAAAAGATCTGGGTGCGATCTGCCGCAACGACAGAAATGGGCGCCATTTTGTGTGAAATGCTTCATGTCTCTGCACTGATCGGTTTTCTTTCGTTCATCTGTAAGAAAAAAAAAGATCATTATTAGACAGTAGGGATTGAAAAAAAATCGGTAACTTAGTTGAAAAAAAGATGGAAAATTAAACCTTTGTTTTAAGAAATTACTGATATATAAGGATTTTCATCAGACTACAAAAACCGAAAGGATTCACGTGCGGAGTCCTTGGAATAAAAAATTTGGGTGAACACGTCGCCACGTGTATCAATGAACAATATTGGAATAGCTGAATTTAATATAGAATTAAAATTTATGTTAACCGCGGAAAAAAAATATATCATTCAATTCAATTTTTCGTTTTATCTATCAAACGGACAGAAGTTGTTCGGGTTTTAACAAAACAATATAGAGAATATTCGGATTTTTATCGATCGTATGATCTTAAAAATAACTTACGGGTCGAGTGTATGAATAATAATGAATGAAAATAAATCTTCAGAATTCATGGCCTCAAAATGAAACAATAAATTTTCAGAAAGGCACGAATATAAGCAAACCGGTTGTACAAAATGTTATTCAGCAACTAAGAACGAAAACAAAAATACAACACATAAATAAAAATAATAAATACACATGGGAAAAGATGAGAAACTTACCTGTTGTGTTGTAACTGTACACGGGTACGAAATCTGGTTTTCAGTGATCGGGATATCCATCAGGAATTTCAAACTCCATTTTAATATGAGACAATTCTAAAAAATATAAAAAAGATTTGTTTGGGTTAAAAATTGAAAGAATAAAGGAGAAAATTATCGTTCAAAAGAATTTTGAAGAATGTAATAGCGACGAATCAGTATAGTAACTGATAAGGATGGGAAGTTAGCACGTCTTGCCACTGAGTCGTCCGAGCGAAATCGGGAAGAGTTGTACAGCGACAAACACGTAGTTGCTTATAAAGGGAGAGGAGTGAGTATGTAGCGCACCATAAATGAGCGATCTGATTGGTCAATCATAAAGAGTCCATAAAGAAGGAAACTGAGTTATGTATTTTTTTATCCTATTTCATACTTTATATAATATAGTATATATATGATATATATAATATATATATATTAAACTTAAGAAAAAAATAAATAAAACTATTGTTACAACCAAAACTTAATTCACTTAATTTTTGAATATATTTTAACTTTTATTGTAATAAATACTAAATAAAATCATTGGTTTTTGAGCAGATTCAATATTAGAATTTGACATAATATTTCATAACTAACACTGTATTCACACTTTCATATTTGTATATTCTGTTTTGCATGGGTTAATTATCTATGTGTTTGATAATCTTGTTTTTCGCGTAGTGTTTTTTACTTTACAAATATTCATCGAATCACTAAGCTTATAAGACAGTTTCATATAAAGTTAAAACATTTATCTGTTTTATGAAATTAAAAATCAATTTCTAAATACATCATAATGAAACTTTTAAATTTGACATCGATAAAAATGTAACTCGGGGAGCCTAGGAAAAATACAAAATGCGATAATATGAAATCAATTGAATTATGAAGCAATTTCGTTTTTGGAAGAAAATAGTTAATTTGGCGGACGACAAATATAAGTAATTTGCCGCCAAGAAAACAATGTCACAAAAGTAGACGACAGCGGAAGAGTTTTTGTCGTTTTTTAAATCTGGTAGAAATCAACATTCGTACACCGATTTGCTTGATGCTATGTCAGAGGTGGATATAAGTTGTCTCCTAATCTTGCAGACTAACAAGAACATTCTCTAAGCAAAAATAACCGCAAAGTTCTTTAAGTAAGTTTAGAATAAGTAAAAGATAAAATAAACATTAACATTTTTTAAAATGGATATTATATTTAACTAACTTACGAACATATACATAATACATGTTTTCTTTACTCAAAGTTTAATTTTTTGAAGTCAGTAGCATCTTTTACACGCAAACGGACGTTCCAGGTCAGATGCTGAAAGAACGTTACAAGTAAGCGGTCTGAAGTGGTAAGTACTATCAGAGTTATATTTTGTTTGCAAGTTTTGAGTGCAACAAGAGGTAAATATAGAAAAATAAACCATAAGTAAAGAATATAAGAATAAATATAGAATAGAACAGCTATCGTGACGCTTCACAACAGATGAAGTCGTAGTATTTATGAAAGAAAATGTCATGTCTAAATCGCATCCTAGTCTTTCTGCTTATATCAACATAGTGTAATAATTGAAAACCAAGTTAAAATATGCTTACGATGGTAAACCAGTTAAAATATTTTTAATATTTTATTATTAATACAGGATAATATCAAAACATGAAATCGAATTTGATTTTTATAGACAATTACAGGGAGAAAAAAATTGAAAATTGAACGGAAATTTAAAAGTTTATTTTGGAAAGTTTGGATAAATTTTCGAGAACTTAATTCTTAAACATTTCTCTCAGTGGACTAAATAGTCGTTAATTATATTTAAATGCATTGCTTCATATAAGCAATGAAAATCGAACAAAATACAAAAATAATGATTATAAAAATTAAGAGGAAATTAAAAGTTTAATTGAAATTTTGATAAATTATTCAATATCTAATTCTTAAATATTTCTCTCGGATGAGACTTAAAAATGTTTAATATATTTAATGCATGCTTCATATTAAGCAAGAAAATGAGAAAAAAAAAACAAAAGATATTATGAAAAATTGAAGGAATCTAAAAATGTTTATTTGAAATTTGCGACATAATTATTCAAATCTAATTCTATAACATTATTTCAGGTGACGATTGAAAATGTCTTAATATATTTAATGCATGCTTCATATTAAGCAATGAAAATGCTAGAAAAAATAAAACAAAGAATATTATGAAAAATTGAGAGGAAATTAAAAAATGTTTATTTGAGAATTTGATATAATTATTCAATTAATTTACATAAACATTTCTTCTCAGGTGAGACTTAAAAATTATATAATTTATATGTTCTTAAGCAATGATATTCAGCAAATAAGAAATATAGAATATGAAAATTATTGATTCTAAATGAAATAACTAAAAGAATCAAACAAGAAAACTAATTTATATGATAAATAATACTATACTATATAAAATTCTAGTATTAATGTCGATTCATGTTTGAATATTTTTTGTGCAACTGTTCTAAAATTATTCAAATCTAATCTTAAACATTTCTCTCGTGGTGGACTTTTAAAAAATGTTTATCTATTTTAATGCATGCTTCATATTAAGCAATGAAAATATGAGAAAAAAATAAACAAAATATTGAAAATTGAAGGAAATTAAATATATTTATTTGAAGGATTTTAGATAATTATTCAAATCTAATTCTTAGCATTTCTCTCAAGGTGAGACTAAAAAGTTTAATTATATTTAGATGCATGCTTCTATAAACGAATGTAAAATGCGAAAAAATAAAAAACAATTATGAAAAATTGAAAATGTTTATTTGAAATTATGGATAAATTATTCAAATATCTAACTTTAAACATTTCTCTCGGTTAGACATAAAATGTTAATATATTTAATGCATCGCTTATATTTAAGCAATGAATGCAGATAAATAAACAAAAATATTATGAAAATTTGAAGAAATAAATACTATTTATTTGAAATTTGAATAAATTATTCAAGAATAATTCTTAAACATTTTCTATGGTGAGACTTAAAAAATTGTTTATATATTTATGCAATGCCTTCATATTAAGCAATGAAATGCAGAAAAAATAAAACAAAATATTATGAAAATCTGGAAGGGAATTAAAAATGTTATTTGAATTTGATAAATTATGTTCAAATCTAATTCATTAAACATTACTCTCGAGGGTGAACATTAAAATGTTTATATATTTAATGCTTGCTCATATATTAATGCAATGAAAATGCAAAAAAATATAAACAAAATATTATGAAAAATTGAAGGAAATTAAAAATGTTATTGTAATTTGATAACATTAATTCAAATTCTAATTCATAACATTTCTCTCAGGTGAGACTTAAAAATTTTAATATATTTTCATGCTGCTCATATTAAGCAATGAAATGCAGAAAAAATAACAAAATTATGAGAGCAAATTGTTAAAAGGAATTAGTATAGTAAATGTTTATATTGTTCAATATGCGCACTAAAATTAAATCTAATCTAACTATTACTCTATGAGTATATGAAATTTAATATTAAGCATGTTCTATACAATGAAAATGCAGAAAATAAATACAAAAATATTATGAAAAAATTGAAGGAAATTTAAATGTTTATTTGAAATTTGATATAAAATGCTATAAATCTTACATCGTCATAACAAGTTCATCTCAGTGAGACAAAAATGTTATTTATTAGTGCATGCATGCTATATTATATGAAGAATGGAAAAATGGCAGAAAAAAAATAACAACAAATTATGAGAGGAAAATTGCAGGAATCTCAAATGCTTTATTAATTGAATTGTAATACATCTATTTAACATATTAGTTCTAGATTAAAAATGTATCTATATTAATCGCAGCTCGTTAGAATGAATGCATTGAACTATATGATTAAGGACAATACATGAATAAAAAACAAATATTATGAAAAATTGAAATGTTTATGACATTGGAAAATTTATTCAGACATCTAATTCTTAACAATCTTTCTCTCTACGGGTGAGCACACAAAGTTATTGAAAAAATGCTTAGTCAATCATGACATTCGATAGATGTAATAGCACACGTCAAATGCGAAAAAGTGAACAAACAAAAATTATAACTAAAGTTAGTAGGATCATATTATTTGAAATTTGGATAAATTATCAAATCTTAATTCTAAAACATTTCTCTCAGTGAGAGCTTAAAAATGTTTATATATTTAAATGCATGCTTTACATATTAAGCAATGAAATGCGAAAAAATTAAAACAAAATATTAATGAAAAATTGAAAATGTTTATTTGAAATTTGGATAAATTATTTCAAATCTAATTCTTAAATTTTCTCGGGTGAGACTTAAAAATGTTTAATATATTTTCCATGCATGCTTCATATTAAGCAATGAAAATGCAGGAAAAAATAAAAAATAAAAATATTTTGAAAAATACATAAATTTATTTAGAAAATATTTTAGAAAAAAATTAGGAATATGCATGATAAAAATAAAATTAAGATTGATAAAAAAAAAGAAAATGGAATATCCACATATTCTGAAAGGAAATACAAATGTGAAAATATAAAAATCAAATAAAAATTTATTTTTGCAATAATTTAAAATTCATTGTGTCACGGCTCTTTATTATACAATTGGAGTTAGAATTGTTACTAACAGCAAAATATTTACAATTTGCTTGTCTCTGAGTCCTTTATTTCTCTAATTCTCCAAAGAGTTCCAATCATTGGAAATAATTTTCCTTTCTCTTTCAGTAGCTTCTGTCTAAATTTTTGCCGCCGATTTGAGTAGTACCTTGACCTTTTGTGTGTAGATACCAATTAGAAAAATAATATGTTCTAAATCTTAGATTGTTACTTGTTGATTTATGAAATTTATGAAAAATAATTTCAAAATGAACTAAAACTGAAATAATATTTAGTTTTGTGAAAATTAAGATTTATCAAAATAAAAAGCATGGAAGTAAATTATTTTAAGATGATGATCTTACCAAGTGCCATATCAGATAGGGATGGATGGATGCGAGTCAAGTCAAAGGAAAATTCTATGATGTCAGCCTATGTGATGATTGAGATTGATCTATAAATCTGAAATAGATTTTAATTCCTTCTATAATGATATTGCCAAGCTTATAACCATTGGACCATATTTAAGAATATTTCATAAAACTTTTCATAGCTCTATTCTCATCAAGCATTGTATAGAGATTTACTACCCTTGTAATAAAAATGTCTCTATTGCGGGTCAGTTTAGTATGACATGTGACAGATAGCATTAGCTTTATTTTAAACTGATAGCACTGTCCATATAACATATATACATATATAAGCCGTTGTATTACACACATTGTATGAGCTGTTGGGGAGGGTAAAAGGAAAATGAACAAAAATAATGAACTCAAACAAGTCCAAGTAGGAGAGAAATATTTGTCCTTCTGACAAGGATGTATATATAAACCTTATAATATTCTGATGAACAATTGCACTTACTGATTAAGAAAATAAAAATTAAAACAGATTGCAAATTTAACTAAAATGGGGAATACATCACATTTATTCAGAAAATTAAAAATTAAGATTAATTAATTGAATAGACAAACATAGAAAAATTCTATCATCACATTAAAACTTGCTCATTAACCATCACTATAATTGAGCCCTCCGGCAATGTTTAAATACAGTGATTAGTTTAAATAAGATTAAAAATATTAAAATTAATTTTAAGATTTAGAAGATTCACAACTAGTAAGTGAATTATTTACATGGATATAGTAAGATTATTTGAACAAACAGCCATGTTCATAATGTGATGGTTTGGTTGAGGACAATTCAATGACTATAGAATAAGGATATAGATCCTCACCGACGTGCACTTTACAGGATTCTAAATTTGCTATCGACTTAATCAATGGAATAGAACTGTGGTTGCAGCTACCTGTTATTTGTGAGTAATCCTCCAAATGCAACCCAAAAAAAGCCATTAATAAAAGCAAAGATGAAGTAGACCGACTATAAACATTCTCTCATGAACATAAAGAAAAACAAAAAAATACTAGTTTTAATTGTTATCACTATTAACAACAACGCAAGAAGTTGCTATATAAATAAAAAAATCCTTCTGGGTATCAGCCAGACACGATTATATCTAATGTGCTCACATATCTAGGACCAAAAATTAATAGTAGCTACTTATCTTGGAATAAAAAATTGAAACAGTGGAAACTTTTACTTTTTGACTTAAATGTTGTACCCTAATCTATTTTGGACTTACCATTTGTTATCTGAAAAAAGAAAAAGAGATCGATATTAAGGAAAATAATTCAATAATGGGATTGACAAAATTGTAAGTGAAGAAGTAAAATCGTCAAAAATAATGCCCGTAAATTATATAATGTAAAATAAGAAAAGATATGCAATGTATAAATTACTATGATAACATATAAATATATACATGTCTTAATATATATTATATATATATATATAAGTATATATATTATAATATACTGAAAGCATTTTGTTCATCTTCTCATCTGGGAGGAATCGATAAAAACAACAAGGTAAATAAACTGAGAATGTTTACTAAGTTGAAAGCTAAGTAAAAAATATATATACCTATAAATATATATTATTATATAGGTAAATATATATATATATAATATTTAATGAATAAGTGAATGAATAGAATAGAAAAAGTATTGCATTGAAAGGTTGCTCAAGCAAAATCAGAGCAGTAAATTAATGGTGATTATATGGATTCAGCACTCATAACTTAAACGTAATCCAATCTAATAAATATATATATATAAATATATATATATATATTAGTTAGAGAACAGTTTTGTTTACCCTTATCATAATATCAAAAAGTGTAAACCGTCATGTCAGCACATTTTAGTATATTACGTGTAGAATCTGCTCAGAAAAACCTTAAAAATCAGCAACGGAAATCGGCATTTAAATCAACCAAAAATATGTGATTATTCTGCTTCTTTTATACATAAGATCAAAACCCGATGTGCAGCATCTATGATATATAAATATAATATATATTATTTCACATTTATTGGAAAATATTTGTACCATAAAAAAGATGAAATTGATTTACGAGTAGAATGAATTAAATTCGTAAGCCAAGCCCACAACTATATATATATACTATATATATATATTATAATATAAAATTATATATAGTTATATATATATAGATATATATATATATATATATATATATATATTAATATATTATATATAATATTATATAAGAAATATATTAGCTAGCTCAGTCGGTTAGAGCGTCTCGGAATAAAATCACAAGGTTCCTAGTCCGGGGTGGATAAGGCGTTCCCCGGGGGGCACAAAAAAAATGACTTCAGTGCTAAACATCAACCAATATAAGGAGCTAAGATGTATTGGCGCTCCACCTCAGGCAAATATAATATCTCTCGGTCTAGCGCTGATTGTAATAAGGGGAACCTCGCGATTGGTGATACCGACATTTATCTCTATCCCGGACGACTTTACTTATAAATATTATATATATTATATATAATAAATTAATATATTAATAATTAATATTATATATATATATATATATATAATTATATATAATAATAAATTAATAAAAGATATATATATTAAATATATATATATATTATAACTATATATTATATATAAACCTTAACTTCTCTTCACTGCTCTATAACCATTCCAACTAATAGAAAGTCGGGGAGAATAATATATCATAATCTATATGGGTTGTCACCTCGCATTATAGTCACTCCACCCTGTCGAACCAATTTCAAATCGGAATGCTTTCCTTCTTTTAATATAGCTATATCTTTCTAGATTCACTTGTCGATTAAAATCTATATCACAAAATATTAAAGATTATTCTCAAACATTGAAAAATGCAAATACATCTTTATTTAATATACAATCTATCTAAATCTAAGCTAAAATAGGACTCTATATGTGTTCAAACAACGAATGAGCCTAGCTACCCGCTTTTGTGATCTCAATTCGGGACAATTTTTCCATTTACACCGTCAAAAATCCAGTTAATGTAAGAGACGATTCAGAGTGTTTATTTAAATATAATATATAATCCTATTACCCTAATCTCTCCTAATCTAACAACTGAATGTTGACGGTGAAAATATATATATCCTCCATCAATCTAAACAAAAGGTCCTAAAGTCATATCCTCAAATCAAATTCATTCATTGTTTTTTATCATAAATGTTTATTTATACGAATTATCTACTAAAAATCAAAATATGGGATAACATCCTTCTTATCGATAATCTATATGATTCCGGCCTATCTCTAAAAGCAAAATGACCAATATATCTTTTAAAATATCATATCATATGTTGCATTTTTAGGGGTTATGTACTCCCATCTATATCGAACCTGCTAAAACATAAACACTATCTTCAACTTTATTCGTCGAGCCCCTACCAGACATCACGCTGCGAGACTACTGGCATTATTTAAAGCGAAATCACATACAGCATCTACGAACAGATTCTGCTCATAGCGCTATCAGTCTTTAATTTCCTGAACATAACCAAAACAAAAAAGGTGTTTTCATTTGGTTTAAAATATATTACAGAATACCTCGAATAAATATGAGAAGAATATCTATATATATTATTCATATCCTTATATAACTAATCATATTCTCACACTGATGAGAAATGTTTCTCTTTTATTTATTTATTTTTAATCCTTGAGGAAATACCCTTAATACATACCATCGCGAAAAGATTTGAATTTCTAAACAATCTGAAAGTTTGTGACAACGTACTGTTTAATAAAAAAAAAAAACATCCCATTAAAAATATAAAATACACTTTCCGTGGCCCCCAATAGTACCAGAATTAGACCTGGTCTGGTGATTTGAATAGAAAAAGGCTTGCAACAAACCTTGGTTGCGACCTTCATATGGTTAAAATAAAAATCACACTTAGGTCTCGTATAAATAGCTCCAGAAAAAATCTAAAAAGACACCTTCGTGAGGGTGACAGGTATTTATCTACCAATTCACCATAATCTATAAAAAATCCAACCACAATATACCATCTATATCCTGCTTCTCCCTCAGAAGATTGCAGGTGATAGATTCATTGTTTTCCCGACAACTCAAAGTAAAATAACCTCTCTAGCCCTAACAAATAAAAACTAAAAAATGGTATTAGTACTCAGACATGTATAATCTCATTATGAAAGTCTTTGTAGCCAGATAAGCTCACTCCTTATTATGCTTCCCTTTTTTTTTTTTTTTAATTCTATATCCCTTTATACATGCAATGCTGAAGAGAATGTTGCAATTCTAAAACGGAACAATTTCAACCCGACTCACTAAAAGAAAAACAATGCCCATTATGTATTGTACTGTCACCCATTATGGGAAAAAAAAACTTTTTAATCTACAAGTATAAGTTTTTTTTTTTTTTAACCAAAGAGGAAAAACTGATGTCTATCGTGTGTGCCACACGGTGGGCACACGTCTCATTGCAAGTATTCCGACTCTTCTTGATGATGATGGGTATGAGTGTGAACAGAGATAACTGACCTATCTCCCATAAATACTACTATTACTAAGCTCAATTTATCATTTACCTCTACGTTCTGTCTATAATATGTAAAAGACGGCCATCTATTTCACATATCTTAAAAGAATCTTTGTAGATCTATTATCATATAAATCTCCCTCTTCTTTTAAATCTGCATTTTAAAAAGATATAACATATCTATCTTTTTCAGACTCTTGTTAAAATTTCTTTTAAATTCTATAAGTGAATAAAAATAGACCCCAACTGAATTGGAAAGAAAAAATATTTTTTCTTCATTGAATCAGGATTTTAAACCATGAACACTCCCTCCCCCCTACCGACCCAAAAAACAAAATCAAAAAAAACACGGGCAAGTTCAGAAATGAAATTTTTATAACCTTTCAGAAACTTTTCGGTATAATTTTTAGCGTTCTTCAGAAATTCTAGAAAGTGAAAAATTTAGGGAAAGGTGATTTTTTTTTTTTTTTTTTTTTGTACACTAAAGGTCAACACTCTTTCAATTCTGAATGATAAAAAAGAAAAGTAACCCAGACCCCCCCCCCCACACACAAAAACAAAAAAAATACACGCATAAGGTTTTTAATTAAATTTTTCACAATATTTTTCTGGTATTAATTTTTTATAGCGTCCAGAACAGAAAGAAAAAACCGGTAACTTTCAAAGATCAAAGAACCACTCCAAACAATAAATAACTTTCAATATTTGTTTAATAATCCATTCGTAAGAATAATCAACAAAAAGAAAAAAATCAAAATGATTATCGTTAGTTCGAAAATATTCATTACCATCCCTATTATATCTCTCACATCTACAATATATTAATATACATATACAGATTGTTATCTCAGTAAATAATTATGCATTTATAGATGTTTAGTAATTATTAATTGAAATCCAAAAATCTGTACAGGCGGTTTGAAATATGAAATATATACATATCAAAATAAAGAAATTGATTAAAATAAAATCATTTTTTTAGCAAACATTTTAGAAAAAAAGATCTATGAAAAAAGAAATTAAAATGAAAAATATTTACATTTTATCAAAGAAAAGAAAAATGTAAAAATTATCAAATTTGAAATAAAAGAATTATTTTACATTTTTAGAAATATATGAAAAGATTACAAAGAATATAAAAAATATACATTTTATCAAAAGAAAAATGTGAAATTTATCAAATTTGAAATAAATGATTATTTATTTACATTTACAGAAATAAAATGATTTATTTACATTTTTAGAAATAAAATGATTTTTTAGAAATAAAATGATTTATTTACATTTTTAGAAATAAAATGATTTATTTACATTTTAGAAATGAATGAAAAGATTAAGAAAAAAATATTTACATTTTATCAAAGAAAAGGAAAATGTGAAAATGATCAAAAATTAAAATAAATTTAAAATAAAATAAATTTAAAATAAAAAGAATTATTTACATATATATATATATATATATAATATATATATATATATATATATATATATATATAATAATAGACATATACTGCTGAAATTGATTACACTAAATAAGGCTTTTATTCAGATTTCAAAGAAAGTGATTTTAAATAGATATCAATGTAAGAAAAGATAGGTATGTAAGTATTTGTAGATTAGGTGTGGGATTCAAATAACGGGGTTGGACTAATGATAAACAGACTAAACTCCCTATCATAGGTGGTTACAAACCATTTTTATCAGTTTGATACTGGCAGAGATTATATACATATGTATATACACCCACATTAAAAATATTAGGTTTCTTTAGAAACATGTATTGAGAATATTTAAAAAAGAAACTTGCTCATTAACCATCACTCTATGACTATGATAGATCCTCAAATTTAAATACACATAATGCAAGCATTAAACTAATAAATAAAAATATTGAAATTAATTTTCAAAATGAAATTATTAGTTTAAAAAAAATTAATACAATAAATCTGTGAGGATTTCAATTCATTTAAAAATGTTAAATTCGATTTCATACATTGAAAAGTAAATTTAAAATATTTGGTTTCAATAATATTAAAAAAATATTTAGAGTTAAAATTACTGGTAATCAAATATATTAATTTATGATTTATTAATAAGTGATTTAATATTATTAAATAATTATTAATTATAAATAAAAATTAATAATTATATTAATAATTTAAATTAATTATTATAATAATTAACATTTTAAAGAAAAAAAATGTGAAAATTAAAAATTTAATAAATAAAAGAAAAATGTGAAAATTATTAAAATTTACATTTATCAAAGAAAAGAAAAATGTGAAATTATTAAAAATTTACATTTTATCAAAGAAAGAAAATGTGAAATATTAAAAATTTACATTTTTCAAAGAAAGAAAATGTGAAAATTATTAAAAGGAATGTTTGAAAAAAGAAATTGAATAAAAAATTATTTACATTTTATCAAAGAAAGAAAAATGTGAAAATTATTAAAAATTTACATTTTATCAAAGAAAGAAAAATGTGAAAATTATTACAAATTTATATTTTATCAAAGAAAAAAAAATGTGAAAATTATTAAAAGTGAAATAAAAGTAATTATTTACAAAAATATTTAGAAGAAATGGGAGGGAATGTATGAGGAAAAAAAAAAAAAAATTGATTCATTTACAAAGAAAAAAAATTAACAACATTAAGTAAAAAAAAATGATATAAAAATTATTAAAAGGGAAATAAAATTCAGAAAACAAATTTTCTATGTTATTTGTATATTATAATTAGAAAAATGTGAAAATTATTAAAAATTTACATTTTATCATAGAAAAGAAAAATGTGAAAATTATTAAAAGTGAAATAAAATGATTTACAAAACATTTCAGAAATTAAGACAAAAAAATATTTACATTCTATGAAAGAAAAATGATGTGAAAATTAAAAGTGAAATAAAATTATTTACAAAACATTTTTTTTTTAAATAGAAAGGAAAGTTTGAAAAAAGAAATTGAAATAAAAAATTATTTACATTTCATTATTAAAATTATTAAAAATGAAATAAAATTATTTAGAAAACATTTTAGAAAAAAAAATAGAAAGGAATGTTTGAAAAAAGAAATTATGACAAAAAAATATTTACATTCTATAAAAGAAAAAAGATGTGAAAATTAAAAGTGAAATAAAATGATTTACAAAACATTTTGGAAAAAGAATTGGTTGGAATTCATGAAAAAAGAAATTAAGATTAAGAAATAAATATATACATATTATCAAAATAAAGAAATTGAAAAATTAAATTTATTGTAAAAATTATTAAAAACTGAAATAAATTAATTCATTTAAAAAACATTTTCGAAAAAAAGAAAGAAAGAAATTAAGGGTAAACAAAAATAAAAAATATTTACATATCAAAGAAAAGAAAAATGATGAGAAAGTCATAAAAATTGAAATAAAATATTTTACATCTCTACATCGTACAATCGAAGTAAGATGTTGCTTACTAATAAATACTTCCACAGCTTACTGTTCCGATCTTTGATTTTCTTCAGTTTATAAACGGTCCAGTCGTGGATGTTTTTGCGTTCAGCTTTCCTCTTACGTCTCCTCCGTCGTCGTTTCGCCGCTTTTTGGAGGTAGGCTTCATCCTTTCTCTTTCTTTTCTTATTTTGATGATCAACTTCTTCTTGGTCCTTCTTGGGCGTGGTTGTTTCCTCGGTGGATAAAGGGTTGATGGGGTCTAGAGGAAGGAGCCACTGGTCAATCATCTCTCGAACCCGGACGTCATCAAAAGATCCTGGGTGCTGATCTGTCCGCAACCGACAAGAAATGGGCCGCCATCTGATGTGAAATGTTCATCTCTCACTGGGTCGGTTTTCTTTCGTTCATCTGTAAAAAGAAAAAAAAAGATCGTTATTTAGACAATTAGGAGATTGAAAAAAAATCGGTAACTTAGTGAAAAAAGATGGAAAAAATTAAACCTTCTGTTTAAGAAATTACTGTATAATAAGGATTTTCATCAGACTCACAAAACACAAAGATTCACGTGGGATCCTTGGATAAAAAACATTTGGGTGAATCCACGTCCACGTGTATATGAACAATATTGGAATTCCTGAATTAATATAGAATTAACATTTTTGTAACCGCGGAGAAAAAATATATCTATTCAATTCAATTTTTCATTTTATCTATCAACGGACAGAAGTTGTTCGAGTTTAACAAAAAACAAATATAGGAACATTCGATTTTTATCGGATGTATCTTAAAAAATAACTTACGGTCGATGTTAGAATAATAATGAATAAAAATAAATCTTTCAAATTCATGGCTCGAAATGAAACAATAAATTTTCAGAAAGAGCAAGAATATAAGCAAACCAGTTGTCAAATTGTTATCAGCATAAAACGAAACCAAAAATACAACACATAAATAAAAATAATAAAATACAACATGGTGAAAGATGAGAAACTTACCTGTTGTTTGAACTGTACACGTGTACGAAATCTGGGTTTCTTCAGTGATCGGATATCCATCGGGAATTTCAAACTCCATTTTAATATGAGACAATTCTAAAAAATAAAAAAAGATTTGTTTGGGTTAAAAAATTGAAAGAATAAAGTGAGAAAATACTCGTTCAAAAGAAATTTGAAGAATGTATAGCGACGAATCAGTAGTAACTGATAAGGATGGGAAGTTAGCACGTCTTGCCACTTGAGTCGTCCGAGCGAAATGGGAAGAGTGTACAGCGACAACACTGTAGTTGCTTATAAAGGGAGAGGAGTGAGTATGTAGCCGACACCATAAATGAAGCGATCTGATTGGTCAATCATAAAGAGTCCTATAACGAAGGAAACTGAGTTATGTATTTTTTTTATTCTTTCATACTTATATATATATATATATATATATATATATATATATATATATATATATATATATAAACTTAAGAAAAAAGATCAAATAAAATCTATTGTTTACAACTCAAACTTAATTTTGAATACTTAATTTACTTTATTGTAATAAATACTAAATAAATCATTGGTTTTTGAGAATTCTAATTAGAAATTACTGACATAATATTTAATAACTAACACTTATCCACACTTTCATATTTGTATATATCTGTTTATGCATGGGTAATTATCTATGTGTTGATAATCTTGTTTTTCGTGTGTTTTTTCTTTTAAATAATTCATCAGAATTCACTTAAAGCTTATAAGACAGTTTTCATATAGAATTAAAAACATTTAGTCTGTTTTAAAATTAAAATCAATTTCTAAATACATCAATAAATGAAACTTTTAAAATTTGACATCGATAAAAATGTAACTCGGACGCCTAGCGAAAAATACAAAATGGCGATAATATGAAATCAACTAGAAAATTATGAACATTCGTTTTATTTGGAAGGAAATTAGTTAATTTGGCGACGACAAATATCAAGTAATTTGCCGCCAAGAAAACAATGTCACAAAATTAGACGACGCGGAAGAGTTTTTTGTCGTTTTTAAATCTGGTAAGAAAATCAACATCGTACACCGATTTGCTGATCTTTAGGGGGGAAATGTCTCTTTTCCTTCCTAATCTGACAATGATCTTGACAACAGAACATTCTCTAGTAGCAAATAAACCTGCAAAGTTCTTTTAGTAAGTTTAGAATTATGATATAGTAAATAAAAAAAACATTAACATTTTTAAAATGTATTATTATTTAACTAACTACCGAAATATATAAACATTTTCTTTACTCCAAGTTTTAATTTGTTATGAAGTCGTAGCTCTTTTACCCAAACCGTTCACCACGGGTCAGATGTGAAAGAACGTTACAAGTAAGGGTCCTGAAGTGGTAGTAACTATCAGAGTTATATTTCTTTTTGCAAGTTTTGTAGTGCAACACAGAAGTAAATATAGAATAATGGCGATATAGTTCAACTGAATCGGGAAGATATAAATCCTCACTGTGTGCCCTACTATTAAACCTGCTATTAAGAAATTATTGGTAAAGAAAAATTAAGAAAAATTCTAATATCTGGATTTAAATTGAGAAAATTATTAAAATTAAAATAAATATAATGAATGTAAATCTAAATCTGATAAATTTGCTTTTAGGAGGGAAATGTTCTACTTTTCTACTCACAAATTGATCTTGTCAAATGAATATTTTCTCGTAGCTAATAAACATGCATAGATCTTTTAATAATTTTTTTAATTGTAAAAATGCATATACATTATAAAAGCAATACATCCTCACTGTGTGCCCTACACTTGAAAAGTAACCAATAAAAAACAAATTGATGAAAACCATGATATCTGAATTTATTGCTCAAATATGATTAAAATTAAAAAGAATTCACTTTAATTCAAGCTATCAATATGATTAAAATATCAGTATTTTACACCTTTTAGACTGCATAGATGTTTTAATACATTTAGTATTGTAGAACATATGTAGCTACAACAGAGTGATGGGGAAATAGTTCAACTAAAATAGATATTGGTATTTGACTACAAAATACTGAAACTAAAATCCTTTCATTCCATTTTTAAAAAAATATTGAATAATAAAAATTGAAATAAAATTAAAGGATTTTATGGTAATCAAGATGTTTGATAATTTTTCAAATTTGATTTAAAACATTTCAGCTTAAAAACATAGATAATCTATAATTTATAGAATAAAAATTAAAATGAAAAGTTTTATTTTGAAAATTGAAAAATTCTGGATTATATTTTAAAAACTAAAAAAATTATTGAATATTTTTATTATAAAAAAGTAAATCATTTGTAGTTGAAAATTAATAAAATTAGAATAAAATGACAATTTTATTTATGTTTTATTTTGAAAGAAAATTAAAATTTAATTCTATAAAATTAAAAAAGGAAAATTTGCAATCTGATTGGAAAACGTTTTAGAATTTTTATTATATTGATAATAATAATGTCACGTTTAATATTGTACTATGTTCTACCATGATCAATAGCAGTATAGTTTAAAAAAAAAAACTAAACCAACAACAGTTTAGAATAATTTTTAAAAAGTTTTATTTTAGATAAAACAATGGTTATATCACAAATAAATACATTTCAAACAATATTCTTATTGAGATAATCAGATGCATTCTTGTTCCCAATATTTAGAATAATTGAAATTGAATATTCTATATGCATGGACATTCCTGCTTATTTTTATTAGGGCAAAAATAAAATGATAATATTAAAGAGAAGTTTAAACTATTTTCTTAGTTTCACACTCTCAATGCATCCATCTAAGCATTTCGTACACTCAAACATATTAAACAAAATAATTTAAGGATAAAAAATTCAAATCATCAAATACCAGTTAGCACAATAATTTTTATTATATTGATAAGAATAATGATACAGAAAAAACAATTAGAATTTTTATTATAAATTTATCATCATTATTATATTATGCACCAGACCAGCTATCTGACCCTCACAACACGATGAGGTCTGTTATTATAAAGAAAATGTCATGTGTAAAGTTGCACTAGTTTCTGTTATAATCAACAATGGTATATTGAAAAATATTACTAAGCCTAAACCTACACCAGATATATCACAAACATGAAATCAAAAAAAAATAATTTAATAATTTATTTTAAATAAGATATATCACAAACATGAAATCAACAATTTGAGAAAAAATATGAAAAATTGAAGGAAATTAAAAATGTTTTAAATTTGGATAAATTATTCAAATCTAATTCATAAACATTTCTCTCAGGTGAGACTTAAAAATGTTTAATATATTTAATGCATGCTTCATATTAAGCAATGAAAATGCAGAAAAAATAAAACAAAAATATTATGAAAAATTGAAGGAAATTAAAAATGTTTATTTGAAATTTGGATAAATTATTCAAATCTAATTCTTAAACATTTCTCTCAGGTGAGACTTAAAAATGTTTAATATATTTAATGCATGCTTCATATTAAGCAATGAAAATGCAGAAAAAATAAAACAAAAATATTATGAAAAATTGAAGGAAATTAAAAATGTTTATTTGAAATTTGGATAAATTATTCAAATCTAATTCTTAAACATTTCTCTCAGGTGAGACTTAAAAATGTTTAATATATTTAATGCATGCTTCATATTAAGCAATGAAAATGCAGAAAAAAAAAACAAAAATATTATGAAAAATTGAAGGAAATTAAAAATGTTTATTTGAAATTTGGATAAATTATTCAAATCTAATTCTTAAACATTTCTCTCGGTGAGACTTAAAAATGTTTAATATATTTAATGCATGATTCATATTAAGCAATGAAAATGCAGAAAAAATAAACAAAAATATTATGAAAAATTGAAGGAAATTAAAAATGTTTATTTGAAATTTGGATAAATTATTCAAATCTAATTCTTAAACATTTCTCTCGGGTGAGACTTAATATATATTTTATATTTTTCAAGCATGCTTCATATTAAACAATGAAAATTCAGAAAAAATAAAAATAAAATATTTTGAAAAATACATAAATTTATTTACAAAATATTTTAGAAATAAAATAGGAATGAATGCATGATAAAAATAAAATTAAGATTGAAAAAAAAAAAAAAAAAAGAAAAGAAATATCCACATATTATGAAAGAAATACAAATGTGAAAATTATAAAAATTAAAATAAAATTATTTTCCATTAAAATTCATGTGTCACGGCTCTTTATTATACAATTGGAGTAGAATGTTACTAATCAGCAAATATTTACAAAGTTTGCTGTTCTGGTCCTTTATCTTCCAAATTTCCAAAGAGTCCAATCATGGATATTTTTCCTTTCTCTTCCAGGTGCTTTGTAATTTTGCCGGATTGAGGTAGACTTGACCTTTTTTTTAGATACAATAGAAATAATATTTGTTCTAAATCTAGATTGTTACTTTTGATTTATGAAATTTATGAAAAATAATTTCAAAAATGAATAAAACTGAAATAAAATTTTAGTTTGAAAATAAGGATTTATCAAAATAAAAAGATGGAAGTAAATTATTTTAAGAATGCTTACCAAGTGCCATATCCAATAGGGATGGATGATGCGAGCAAGTCAAAGGAATCTATGATGTCAGCCTGATGATGATTGAATGATCTATAAATCTGAAATAGATTTTAATTCCTTTATAATGAAATTGGCCAAGCTATAAACCATTGACCATATAAGAATATTCATAAAACTTTTCATAGCTCATTCTCATCAAGCATTGTATAGAGTTACTTCCCTTGTAATAAAAATGTCTCATGTGCGGGTCAGTTTAGTATGACCATGTGACAGATAGCATTGGCTTTATTTTAACTGATAGCACTGTGCCATATACATATATACATATATAAGCCGTTTGTATACACACATGTATGAGGTGAGGGAAAAGGAAAAGTGAACAAAAATATGACTCAAACAAGTCCAAGTAGGAGAGAAATATTTCGTCCTTCTGACAAGGATGTATATATAAACCTTATAATATTCTGATGAACAATTGCACTACTGATAAGAAAATAAAAATTAAACAGATTGAAATTTAACTAAAATGGGAATACATCACATTTATCAGAAAATAAAAATTAAGATTGAATTAAATGAATAGACAACATAAATATATCATCAGTAAAACTTGCTCATTAACCATCACTATAATTGACCCTCGAATGTTTAAATACATGTGATGTATGCATTAGTTTAAAAGATAAAAATATTAAAATTAATTTTAAGAAAATTAGAAGATTCACACTAGTAGTGAATTATTTTACATGGATATAGTAAGATATTGACACAGCCATGTTCAAGTGATGGTTTGGGAGACAATTTCAATGACTAAGAAAAGGATATAGATCCTCACCGAGTGCCTTACTAGGATCGAAATTTGCTATCGCTTAATAATGGAAACGGGTGCAGCACCTTTGTTATTTGCGAAGTTAATCCTCCAAGTTATTTTGTCTTAACTAGTCAATAAATTAAGCCATTATTACAAGTTCAAAAGAGGAAGTTAGACTCGTACTTTATAACAATTCATCTCATTAACATATAAGAGTAAATACAAAAGAAAATAGTCAGAGTTTTAATTGTTGTCACATTAACAATCAACACAAAGAGTTGCTATATTAAAAAAAAATTCCTTCCAGGCCAGCCAGAACGATATATTTTGAAGTGCTCAGATATCTAGGACCAAAATAAGAGGAGCCATATTTGAATAAGAAATGGAAACAGTGAACTTTTACTTTTTGACTGAAAATGCGGTACCCTAATCTATTTGACTTCCATTTTGTTCATCTGTAAAAAAGAAAAAGAGATCGATATTTAGAAAATTAATTCAATAATGGATTGACAAAAGTTGGTAAGTGAAGAAAGAATGTGAATGTTTCGTCTAAGAAATGCCCGTAAATTAAATGTAAATTTTCCTAAATAGACAATACAATAATTGACAAAAATTGGTAAGTGAAGAAAGAATGTGAATGTTTCGTCTAAGAAATGCCCGTAAATTAAATGTAAATTTTCCTAAATAGACAATACAATAATTGACAAAAATTGGTAAGTGAAGAAAGAATGTAAATGTTTCGTCTAAGAAATCCTCGTAAATTAAATGTAAATTTTCCTAAATAGACAATACAATAATTGACAAAAATTGGTAAGTGAAGAAAGAATGTGATAAGAAATGCCCGTAAATTAAATGTAAAATAACAATGAATGCAATAGTATAAAATATATGATACATATAATATATGACATGTCTAGAATATATTAAAAATAGGAAATGTAAGGATGATTTATTCTTATTTGAAAAATATATTGCTGACATTCATCATTTCGACTTCATATTTACTTATCAAATATGTATCTAAATTAAATAGATATCAGATATGTATCTCCATTCTTCTTCACGCTTAAACAAATATCGAGTGTGATGTTAGTTTTTGTTTAATAAGTGAGAATATATATATATATATATATATATATATATATATATATATATAATAGCACTGAAAGCATTTTTGTTCATCTTCTCATCAGGGAAGGAATTGATGAAGATGTTAACAACTGAAAGTTAAATAAAATGAGAAAGTGTGTGTGTGTGTGTGTGTGTGTGTGGCATCTATGATAAAAAATATTTTCTATTATTATTTCACATTTATTGAAAACCATTTGTACGTAAAAATAGTTTGGTTTTTGCTCAGAACAATTAGTTGAAATTGATTTACGAGTAGAATGAACTAAATTTGTAAGCCAAGACACCACGGTATATATATAATAATAATAAATAAGTTATCCACAGACACGTGTTTTGAGGTTTCACTTCTCATCAGTGTGGCTACACTTTAACAGCTACCTCTAGCCGGGATTGAGACCTGACTGAATTTTCGTCTGCCGAGTCTCTTACCCAGGAGGCCATTAGCGGCTGTCAAATATAGGAGAATATTTAATTGATCCATTTCTAAGCAGAAATGAATTCACTAGAGTCCTAGTAAACAAAGTGAGGGTTAACTACACGCCAGACTGTGAATTTTACAATTAAATCCATATTTAGAGAACTCAACCAAGTGGGAGTATATATTAATAAATAAGTTATTTCTACACACACACACACACACACACACACACACACACACACACACACATATATATATATATATATATATATATATCCTTCTCTTCACTGGCCAAACATTCCAACAATAGAAGCGTCAGAATACTTATAAGAAGACATAGCTCATAACCTAGGGTTGTGAGTTCAGTCTCTGTGCTGGGCAGTATAGTTCCTTCACCCTCTCTTCAATCAATTTTCAATCGGATGCTTTTTTCTTTCTTTTAATATGATTTAGGTTAAACCTTTCTGTTTAGATTCACTTGTCGAATTAAAACATCATCTTTTCAGTTTTGGCAAGTATATCGGTGTTTCAAATTCTGGACCATATGACCTTTAGGCACCCTTTTGCGATCTCAATTCGTGGGGAAATTTTTTCCATTTACACCGTCAAAATCCTGTTAATTGTTAACAGACGATTTTCAGAGTTTATTAAATTACTATAAACTAACCCTAACCTAACCCCTAACTCTAACCCTAACCCTAACAAACAACCGAATTTTGACGGTGTAAATGAGAAAAATGGCCCCACGAATCGAGATCGCAAAAGGGTGCCTAAAGGTCATATGGTCCCAAATTCTTAATATTCATTCATTGTTTTTTTTTATTATGATATAATTATTTTATACGAAGAACTTTTACGAATGAGTAAATCAAAATGGGAAACTACTCCGTGATCGTTAACCTCAACATATTTGATTCCGGCCATATCTTCTGAAAAGCAGATGACCAAAGGACTGTTTAAAATTGACCAATCAGATTGTTGCATTTGTGATGGCGGTATCTACCTCCATTAAGATTCGAAACCGGCAGCTAGAGATTACAAACACTATCTCAACTTATCGTTCAACCCCTACAGAAAAGTCACGTACTCGCAAGACTACTGGTATTATTTAAAGCGACAATTGAACATCAGCTTACACGACATGTTTCGCTATCATTATAAGGCGCTATTCAGTCTTCATTTCTCGTTTGAACAAACAGATATTTACTAAATGAAGGTTTTTTTTTTCATTTGGTTTTAAAAATGGATTTCGAAATACCTGCTGGATATAAAATGATTGAAGAAACACAGATTTTAAACTGGTCTATATTTTTCAACTTAACAGGTAAGTCTCACCGGTTTTAATGTTATGAGAAATGTCTCTTCTCTTATTTTTTTTTTTTTTTTTTTTTTTTTTTTTTAACTTTTGAGGAATAATTTTCCTTTAATACATGCCATCGCTGAAAAGATTGTTGAATTCTAAAACAATCTGAAAAGGTTTGTTTTTCAAACTTGTCTTCATGTTTAAAAAAAAAAATCCTATTAAAAATATTATTTTATTGTCTGAAATATGAAAAATGAACCTTTTTATCCTCTGGTAAACAAAATAAAAATCCAATAGATTTAATGGATAAATGACCGCGTGTATTTTAATCTGGTCATATGAAAGTCTTTTTGTAGTGAGATGCAAGTCTCACCGGATTTAATGTTATAAGTTTTTTCTTTAACTCTTGAGTAATCTTCCCTTTTTATACGTGCAATCCCTGAAAAGATGTTTGTTGAATTCTAAAACCGCCTAAAAAGATTTTCAATCCTGAGTTTTCATATTTAAAAGAACATCCCATTATGAATAGTACTGTTTTATTGTCTTTACCCCATATGAAAAATGAACCTCTTGTCCTGGTAAACCAAAAGCGAATCTTTCTAATAACGAAATGAATGCATTTTAATCTGATATGAAAGGGTTTTTACTTTCTTCTTGTAGAAAGAGGAACAACGAATTACCTCGTGTTGTTAAGTGATAGCACACGTCTTGCCTGGAAGATATCCGCTTCTTTCTTATGGGTGATTGGAGTGACAGTATTACTAGAAAAGCGATTGAACTGGCCACCTCCAGGTTAGTTACTACTTTATTACTAAGTGCGGATTTACATTTACGCTACGTCTGCCTTAAAGTGAAAGACGGCCATTCTATTTCACGGACGTTAAAAAATCTCTGTTTGATCCAAGTGTGAGGTGTATTTTAATTATCCACACACACAGTGTAGATCTATATATCTCAAATTCGCGCCTTTTTAAAATTTTATTCTTTTAAAATCTATAAGTGAATAAAAATAGCCCAATTGAATCGGAGAAAATAATTCTCTCTTCAATTCGAAGAATTTTTTAAACATGAAAATCCCCCCCCCAAAAAAAAAAAAAAAAAAATAAGCTTTCAGTTTTAAGAAAATAATTAAAATTTTTCAAATTTTTCTGGTATTTAAATTTTTTAGCGTTCTTCAGAAATTCTAGAAATGTAAAAATTAGGGACTGGTAACTTTTTTCTTTAAATTACATTCTGAATTGATAAAAACTTTTTCAATACTTCTTCATAAAATAATTAATTCATTATAGAATTAAGTCATTAACGAATAATGTAGTTAAAATTTCATTAAAATCGGACTATTTATTTTAAAAATTTTTAGTAGTTGTAAACTGTTTATTACAGCCCTTTGATATCTCTGCACATATACAATATATAATACTCAATACAAAATATGCAGTTTGGTTTTTCAGTGATAATAAGCATGCATAGGTATTTTACTATGTTTTGTACTCTATTATTTTATAAGGAAAGAATTACATTGAATTATTCATGAAATAATATCCTACAGATTCAATATGTTTTGAAAGGGTAAACGGATGAATGTAAATTTATACACTTGAATGATTCGACATAAAACAATTGTTTTTAAAGTTTTAACTAATTTAGTATTTAATTCCGTCGGAAAGAATTCATGAAATAATATCCTACTGATCAAATCTAAATCTGTAAATTCTACTTTATGGAGGAATTTAGTTTTCGTATTCATCTTAAGCAGATGAACCATATACAATTAAATGAACGGACATACAAGAATTATATTTTAATTTTAAATATTCTATCTTGTTTTTAAAGGATACTTATCAAGTTTAGTATTGTGAAATTAATTTAGAATTCTATTTCTAAGGAAAGATATTTACACTGAATAATTTGTAAACTGATATCCCAACAGATAAAGTTGTTTTGTTTTTTTTTGTAACAGATGAATCTAAATCTGTTAAATTTACCTTCATGGGGCAACTGTCCCTCTTTTTGAATCCAAGACCGATATTGTTAAATATAATCTAGTAACAAATTGTTTTACTAGTATATGTGGTGGCTATTTGATATAATTGATTACAGAAAAATATACATATTCACTGTGTGCCCTATTAATTCTTTTAATGCTAGACTAAGATAAAGATTGGAATTTAAGTTTAGTCTAGTATTCAGATACAAGTTATTTTTAAACGGAACAGATGAATGTAAATCTAAATCTGCTAAATTCTCCTTTTAATGGCAAATATCTTCTGAGATCTTGATGAATATTATCTAGTTACAAATTAGTCTCCATAGGTGTTTATTTATTTTAGTGTTTTATTTTTAAGTGATCATATGTGATATAACTGAGTACAGACGTGTGCTATACAAAAGTGTTTTATGGTAGACTAAGAAAGAACTGAATGAAAGTTTTCACTTTAATAAAATTGAAAATAGGTTGACATTATTTTTATACCAATTTTTACTTCATTATTATTTCTACGTCTTATGAAATAATTCATAAAATATCCCAACAGAATATTTTTAAGGGGAATAGATGAATGTCAATCTAAGTTTGGTAATTTTTAGAGATCTTTACTGAACATTATCTACTAACAAATTAGTCTGCATAAGTATTTTAGTTTTTTACAAGACAAAATGATTGATGTAATTTTTTCTTAATCTGATACTAATCTTGACCAATATTAACTAGTAACAAATTAGTCTGCATAAGTTTTAGTAATTTTAGTTGTTATGGTGTAGTACTTTTAGTAGTGTAAGACAGTGATGTAGTTTAATTGATTACAGGAAAGATATACATCTTCACTGAGTGCCCTACTCAAGTGTTTTTATGTTAGATTAAGATGAAACTAGCAAATATTTAAAAATCATATCCCAAATATTTTACTTAGAAATATTGGTATGGTTTTATTGTATTTTAAAAAATATACACTATAAACTTTATTTAGGAAAACAATAAATATTGAAATGTAAGTTTTTACTTTGTAAAAAAATGGAAAATATGGAAATTACCACTTGTTTTTTTTTTTTTTTTTTTTTTTTTTTTTTTCTACATTAACAAGGTTCCTGGTTAGATACCGACGCTCACCAACTCGGCATATGAGTAGCACGGGGATCTGAAGTGAGAGCTGATGGCAGTTGTAGCGTACCACCTCAGACGCAAAAACAATCTCCTTTGTCTTGCGCTTGTGAAATGGGATATACTCCCTCGCTGTCTGGCTGATACCGACTTTAGGCTACCCCCGACGACTTTACTACTTACATCTAGCACATATCCTATATTGGGTAATACAAAGGTAAATATTACATTTTCTGCCTTGTTATTGTGGATAGTAGACAATAAATATTCACTTAATACTACATAATTATAAGATTCATTTCATTTCTTTGTTATTTTATTCATCTGTAAAATTTTATCCTTCAGGATCCTTCTTTAGGATTTCATCCCGTCATTCCTTTCATCTATCAACACTTTACGAATCTGAACGACTGTTGTACTACTGTTCAGTTCCAACCAAGAATTGAAACCCTCACTCCAGATGAGCACAATTTATCTGGGAGCTTCTGTCCGGTCAAAATGAAACATCATGGCGAGAAATTTTTTATTTTATTTTTTATTTAAAAAAAAATGAATCATGGAAAATTTTTTAAAAAAGAATATATAAAACATCTTAAGTCTGGGGATTTTCCAACTAATTGAGACACCCGCAGTAGTGATTTCAATCGATGGAATATAGATCCACAAGTGCAAACAAGAATCCGATCTAAAAGAAACCTTAAGATTGAAGATTTTTCCGACTGATTGAGACACCTAAAGTAGTGATGGTTTGGGAAGTTGTTTCAATGACAATAAATGTGATATAGATCCTCACTGAGTGCCATAATATCCAAGGATTTGGTCAAACTATTAAGTCGGTAAATAACTACATTATGTCCCGGCATTTATAAGAATTTAAAAACTAAATTGGCATAAATATGTAAAGACAATATTTTAATTCTAGAAAAGACATTCTCATGATCATCACTGTCTGGTAGATCCTCGAATATTTAAATACATAGGACCGGATTAGCTCAGTCGGTAGAGCATTCGGCTAGAAACCACAAGGTTCCTAGCTCGATACCGGCCCTCGTCATGAGTAGCACGGGGATCTCTGCAGTAAAGGAGCTGATGGTAGGTGTAGCGCTCCACTACAGATGCCAAACACAATCTCCTTGGTCTAGCGCTAGTGAAAAGGTGATAGACTTCCTCGCTGATTGGCTGATACAGACTTTAATTTTGATGCGTTCATTAAGCTGAAAAAAAATATTGAAATCTAATTTTTCAAATGAAATTATCAATTTTAAAAATGAATGTTAGGATATTGCTTTGGATTTTGTTCTATTTCGCTTTCCTCTTTTTACGTTTCCCCGGATTGTAATGGTCTTTTCTTGATATTTTCCTTTCTTATGATGTTGAACTTTTATCTTGGTCTTTGTCAACAAATTGGGTCGTGGTTGTTTCGTCGGTGGAAATAGGTTGGATGTGATTCTGAGGAAAGAGCATCTGGTCAATCATCTCTTCTAAGTCAATATCTAGTGTGGTGATCTGCCCATAATGGTTTTCCTGTCATCGGATCTCCAGCGGGAATTTCAAAATCCATTTTGATATCGAATCAGACAATCTGAAAAATAAAAATTTGAAAGAAAAGAAATGAGTTATTGAAATAAAACATTTTCATATATCGTACAATCGAAGGATATTGCTTACTAACAAATATCTACACAGCTTACTGTCCAGGTTTTTCAGTTTCTAAACAGTCAAGTCGTGGATATTTTTACGTTGAGACTTTAATGAAAGCTATAATATATTTAATGCATGTTTCATATTAAGAACAAAAATATACAAATATATTAAACTTTAAAAGAATAACAAAATATAAATCTATGCTAAAGTTTATTTCCAAAACATTTTAGAAGAAATAGGACGGAATGTATGAAAATTAAGATTAAAAAGAAATAAAAAAAAATATCTACATACTTTTAAAGAAAAGAAAAATGATGAGAACACGACAAAATTTATTAAAATTGAAATAAAATCATTTTTCATGTTACAGGTGTACATCGTACAATCTGATTAGAATTGCTAACGAGCAAATATTTACAAATGTTAATGTCCCGGTTCTATATCTTCAATTTCTAAACAGTCCAATCGTGGATATTCTTACGTTCAGCTTTCCTCTTTCGTCTCCTTCGTCGTTTCGCCGGATTGTGGTTGTAGTTTTCGTCTTTTATTTTCGATCAATTTCTTGGTCGTGGTTATTTTCTCGGTGGAAAAGGGTTGATGGGGTCTAAAGGAAGGAACCACTGGTCGATTTATCTCTCGAACTCCCAGACGTCATAAAAAAATCCTGGGTGCTGATCTGCCCACAACCGATAAGTGGGCCGTCATCTGGCGTTATGCACGGTCTAGTCGAGAAATTTTTCATCTGACTGGGTCGGTTTCTTTTCGTTCATCTTCAATTTCTGAAGAGTCCAATCGTTGATATTTTTACGTTTAGCTTTCCTCTTACGGCTTCTTCGTCGTCCCTCCTCCCGAATTGTGGTAGTCGTCTTGAGTTTTTTTTTCTTTCTTTTCTTATGACGATGTTGAACTTTTTTCTTTGTCTTAGTCACCTTCTTGGTCGTTTCGTCGGTGGAAATAAAATCATTTTCCAACTTCATGTTACAACTCTATATCGTACAATTGGAGTAATATATTGCTCTGTATTCCGTTCTATTTCGCTTTCCTCTTCTTACGGCTTCTTCATCGTTTCACCGGATTGTGATGGTCTTTTCTTGTGATTTCGTCGGTGAAATAAAATCGATTTTCCATTGTACAATCGAAGTAGAATATTGCTTACTAACAAATATCTCCACAGTTTACTGTCCCGGTCTTTAATCTTCAGTTTATGAACGGTCCAGTCGTGGATATTTTTACGTTCAGCTTTTCTCTTTTTATGTCTCCTTTGTCGTCGTTTCGCCACATTGTGGAGGTAGAATTCATCTTTTCTATTCCTTTTATTATGACGATCAACTTCTTCTTGGTCGTTGTTGTTTCCTCGGTGGAAAAATGGTTGATGGGGTCAAGAGGAAGAAGCCACTGGTTGATCATCTATTGATCCCCGGATGTCATTAAATAATTCTGGGTGCTGATCTGCCCACAACCGATAAGAAATGGGCCGCCATCTGATGAGAAGTTCTCATCTCTCACTGGGTCGGTTTTCTTTCGTTCGTCTGTAAAAAGAAAAAAAGATCGTTATTTAGACAATTAGGAGATTGAAAAAAAATCGGTAACTTAGTGAAAAAAGATGGAAAAAATTAAACCTTCTATTTAAGAAATTACTGTATAATTAGGATTATCTCTTAATAATATTTATACATATTAAAGATTATTATAAAGCTATGAGACAATTTGACTATTTTTCGTTTTGAATTCATCACTCAAAACACAAAGATTCACGTGGGATCTTTAAATAAAAAAAATATTTGGGTGAATCCACGTCCTTAGGGAACAATATTGGAATTCCTGAATTAATCCAGAATTAAAATACTTGTAACCCCGGAGAAAAAATATATCTACTCAATTCAATTTTTCGTTTTATTTATCTACGGACAAAAGTTGTTAGAGTTTAACAAAAAAACAAAATAGGAACATACGATTTTTGTCGGGTGTATCTTAAAAAATAACGTACGGTCGATGTTCAAATAATAATGAATAAAAATAAATCTTTCAAATTCATGGCTCAAAATGAAACAATGAATTTTGAGAAATAGCAAGAATATAAGCAAACCAGTTGTCAAATTGTTATCAGCATAAAACGAAAACAAAAATACAAAACATAAATAAAAATAATAAAATACAACATGGTGAAAGGTGAGAAACTTACCTGTTGTGTTTGAAACTGTACACGTGTTCGAAATCTCGGTTTCTTCAGTGATCGGATATCCAGCGGGAATTTCAAACTCCATTTTGATATGAGACAATTCGTACAATCGAAGTAGAATATTGCTTACTAACAAATACCTCCCACAGCTTACTGTCTCGGTCTTTAATCTTCAGTTTATGAACGGCCCAGTCGTGGATATTTTGACGTTCAGCTTTTCTCTTCTTACGTCTCAGTCGTCGTCGTCTCGCTGCATTGTGGAGGTAGACTTCATCTTCTCTCATGACGATCAACTTTTTGGTCCTTCTTGGTCGTTGTTTCCTCGGTGGAAAAAGCGTTGATGGGGTCTAGAGGAAGGAGCCACTGGTCGATCATTTCTCGAACTCCAGACATCATCGAATAATCTTGGGTGCTGATCTGCCCACAACCGATAAGTGGGCCGCCATCTGACGTTGTGCACTGGCTAGTCGAGAGGTTTTCATCTCTGACTGGGTTGGTTTCATTTCGTTCATTTTCTGAAGAGTCCAATCGTGGATATTTTTACGTATAGCTTTCCTCTTACGGCTTCTTCGTCGTCCCCCACCCCCGAATTGTGGTGGTCGTCTTGATCTTTTCTCTTTCTTTTCTTATGACGATGGTGAACTTTTTTCTTTTGTCTTGGTCACCTTCTTGGTGGTTTCGTCGGTGGAAATAAAATCATTTTCCATTGTAACCTCATATTACAACTATATATCGTACAATTGGAGTAATATATTGCTCTGTATTCCGTTCTATTTCGCTTTCCTCTTCTTACGCTTCTTCATCGTTTTACCGGATTGTGATTGTCTTTTCTTGATCTTTTCTTTTATGATGAGAATTTCGACGTTTTGCGGGTGTTACACTCTAAATGGTCTTTTCTTGGTCTTTTCTTATGCCAAGGTTGAATTTTTAATTGTGTTCTGAGGAATGAGCTATTGGTCGATGATCTCTTGAACTCCAGACGTCATCAAATAATCCTGGGTGCTGATCTGCCCACAACCGATTAGTGGGCCGCGATCTGACGTTATATTCGGGCTAGTCATGTTTTCGCATCGTCACATAATCTAGTGTGGTGATCTGCCCATAATGGGTTCTTCTGTCATCGGATCTCCAACGGGAATTTCAAAGTCCATTTTGATATCGAATGAGACAATTCTGAAAAATACAAAAACGTTTGTTTCGGTTAAAAAATGAAAAGCGAATAAAATCAGAAAATATGCTTGTCCAAAGTACAACCACAAATTGAGGATGTTGAACTTTTTCTTGGTCTTTGTCAACATTTTATCAAAGAATAGAAAAATCACGTGACAATTATTGTGACTGAAATATCTATTTACAAAACTTTTTTAGATGAAATATGATGGAATGTATGAAAAAAGATTGAAAAGAAATAAGAATATCTACATAATATAAAATAAAAATAATGAAATAAAATGATTTTGCATAAAAACTGTTTTTTATGGCTCTGTTATACAAATGGAGTAAAATGTTGTTCAATAACAAATATTTACGAAGGTGACTGTCCGGATCTTTTATATTCAACTTCTGAACAGTTAAATCATGGATCTTTTTCGGCTTTCCTCTTCTTGCGTCTTTGTCGTTTCTCCGGGTTGTGATGATCATCATGATGTTTTCTCTTTCTTTTCTTTTTACCATTTTCGGCCGTGTTTGCTTCGTCGCTGGAAATCGGTTGGATGTTGTCCAGTGGGAAGAGCATCTGGTCATCAATCATCTTTTCTACTGCCATCATCTCTTCAAATCCCAACATCGGCCCACATCCCTACTAGGTCCAGGCATATTTTCCTTTTGTTCGTCTATAAAAAGAAACAAGTCCGTTATTTAGACAATTAGGGGATTGAAAAAATTGATAACTTAGCGAAATATGATGGAAAAATTACGTTTCCTTTAAGAAATGACTGTATATTAATTGAGAACTTCTCAGAATAATATTTATGTATATTAAAGATTATTATAAAGTCATGAAACAATTTGACCATTTTTCTTTTTAAAATCATCCAAAACCCTCATTCTTTCTTTGCTCCGTCTTGGTACTCCCTCATAGGATCTGAAGGCAGGTGTGCTGGCCCAGCCTGCCCATGTTGTCATCTTTGCTCCGTCTTGGTACTCCCTCATAGGATCTGAAGGTAGGTGTGCTGGCCCAGCCTGCCCATGTTGTCATCTTTGCTCCGTCTTGGTACTCCCTCATAGGATCTGAAGGTAGGTGTGCTGGCCCAGCCTGTCCATGTTGTCATCTTTGCTCCGTCTTGGTACTCCCTCATAGGATCTGAAGGCAGGTGTGCTGGCCCAGCCTGACCATGTTGTCATCTTTGCTCCGTCTTTGTACTCCCTCATAGGATCTGAAGGTAGGTGTGCTGGCCCAGCCTGCCCATGTTGTCATCTTTCCGAACTGCCAACTGCCTTTCCAGTAGTTTCCAAATCTTTTTGCTATTTGGTTCGTTTCCAAACGTCACTGGTTGAAAAATACATCTAATATGTTGTCTGATGCATTATCAGTGATGTTCTTTAGTCACATTTGGTATTTAGGGTCTTTCAACATTGTAACCCTCACTTAGCTGAATTGGACGAGATTGATTACGACTCGGCCTGCATCCAATGTAGTTTGTCAGCACTTCCTGTGTCGTTCTCGGCTAACAAATGGCGTCTGGTTAAAAATATCTTCATATTAACAAAAACAGAAATAAAATGATTTTCCATTAAAAAAAAACTGTTTCATGGCTCGATATTATTCAAATGGAGTAAAATATTGTTCAGCAACAAATATTTACGAAGGTGACTGTCCGGGTCTTTTATATTCAACTTCCGAACAGTCAAATCATGGATCTTTTTCTTTCTTTTGGACTTTCCTCTTCTTGTGGCTGTGATGGCCATCTTGATGTTTTCTCTTTCGTTTCTTATGACGAGATTCAACCTTTTTCTTTTGTCACCATTTTGGTCCGTGGATGCTTCGTTGGTGGAAATAAGGTTGGATGGGGTCCTGAGGAAAGTGCATCTGGTCAATCATCTCTTCTAATTCAAACATCGTCCCATAATCTAGTGGGTGATCTGCCAATAATCTGTAATAAGTTAGCCACCATCTGATGTGGTATTAGGTCTAGTGATGTTTTCATCTCTGGCTGAGGTTTCAATTTGTTCATCTGTAAATCCATATATAAATAGGATGGAATGTATGAAAAAAGAAATTAAGATTAGAAAGAAATTAAAATATCTGCATATTATCTAAAAGAAAAATGATTTTATTTTAATTATTTTCATTTTCACATCGTACAATTGAGTAGGATATTGCTTACTAACAAATATCTCCAGTTTACTGTCCCGGTCTTTAATCTTCAGTTTATGTACGGTATTTGTAATGTCACCATTTTGGTGCGTGGTTGCTTTGTTAGTGGAAATAAGGTTGGATGGGGTCCTGAGGAAAGAGCATCTGGTCAATCATCACTTCTAATCCAAACATCGTCCCATAATCTAGTGGGGTGATCTGCCAATAATCTGTAATAAGTTGGCCACTATCTGACATTGTACTTGGTCCAGACATGTTTTCATCTCTGGCTGAGGTTTCAATTTGTTCATATGTAAAAAGGAATTCTGTTATTCAGACAATTAGGGGATTGAAAAAATCTGTAACTTTCCCAACGGCATTGTTGAGTGTTTCTTTAATTTTGTTTTTCTTCCTTCGTCTTACCGGATAGAATATCCGTGCGTTGTTCCTGTTCTTCAGCCAGATATTTCATTTTGCCCAGATGTATTCTTAGGTCACGCGTGGTTTTATACACTTTACGCATTTTGCAGCCGTAATTCTCTGGACATGACTATAGATCGTACCCTTTGTTCCAGCCTATTGGGGATCTTATTCTACCCATCTCTGGATTCTCTGTGGGTACGGTATACCGTTACTCTTCGTAGCTCCGTCTTAGTACTCCCTCACAGGAGCTGAAGGTAGGTGTGCTGGTCCAGTCTGCTCATGTTGTCATCCTTCCGGACTGCCAGTTGCCTTTCCAGTAGTCTCCAAATCTTTTTGTTATTTGGTTCGTTTCCAAACGTCACTTGTTGAAAAATCCATCTTTAATGTTGTCCGATGCCTCATCAGTGATGTTCTTTTAATTCATTTGGTTTTTAGTGTCTTTCAACATTGTAACCCTCACTTAGCTGAATTGGCCGAGGTTGATTACGACTCGGCCTGCATCCAATGTGTTTTGTCGACACTTTCTGCGTCGTTCTCGACTAACAAATGGTGTCAGGTTTTGTCCTTTATATATTTGGTCTGTTTGTGATTTGACCATGCGTTTCTTAAAAAAAAAGTTAACTATACGAGTAGGTATCCAGCAAAGTATAATATTTTTTGTATTATAAAGGCTATTTAGTTTATTTACTATTGAGTTAATGACTGGGGTTTTGGAATTTGCGGAATTTATACATTCTAGAACACTGAGTGCGTCTGAAAATATGATGAAATTTCGTTTGTCACTTTTTACGATAATATCAAGCGCCAATTGAATGGCACAAGCCTCAGCTATTGATATTACCGTTTCATTCGGAAGACGTTTCCTTAAAATTATTTTATCTGATACTGCGCACATCCTACTTTTCTCTTTGGTTGATCTTATAGAAACTAACAATCAAAATCATGTTGATATTCTTGTTCGTTTTTTTTTTTTTTTTTTTTTTTTTTTTTTTACGTTTATTTTAATGGGGCTTCCTGTGGGGATCCAACTCATTATTTGGTAATAATGGACCTGTTCTCTTGTTTTATTTATTTGTTTTAATTTTTTTTTTTTTTTTTTTTTCTGATTAATCAAAATTCACTTGAAATTTCTGAGAAATAAATTTATGGAAATAAAAAAGAAGTTAATCTGAAAAAGTATTGAAATTAACTTCTAAATATATCAATAAAATTTAAAATCTGAATTTGATAAAGAAATGTCACACGATGCATCCCTAGAAATACAATGTCCATAATATGAAATCTGCCAGAATATTATGAAAAAATCTGATTTGGAAGTAAAATCAGTTGATTTGCCGTCAAGAGAATGTCACAAATCTAGGCGACGTGCAACAGATTTTAAGAGGGGGGGGGGTAAGGGCATACAGCGAGGATCGAACTCGCTATTCAGTATTAATGAGATGAGCTTACTAAATATTAGATCCCGACAGGCCCCGAAGTTGTAGTACTTGTTAGTCTCATTTATTGGTCAAATAAATCTGTTTAAAGAATTAATTTTAATCGATTGGACAGTGTACATTAAACAAACAAAAACTATTGATACAGTTTACTAAAGGGCAATTGTGTGTATGTATGGTCGGTGGAAACTACGAAAATAAAACAATTAACGACAAAGTAAATACACATTCACTATCACCATATCTCGCATTTTGAGTAAAAATGATTTGATTTATATTCAAGATAATTACAAAGAATAGAATTTTTTGCATTTGATTTTGGAAATAGTAGACATTAATTTAAAAAAAAAATTTTTTATTGAGTGGCTTGATCCAATTTTGATTCACCACTCAAATATATTGTTTTTTTTTTTTTTTTTTTTTTTTTTTTTTATGTATATTTTAATGGGGCATCCTACAGTGATCCAACTCGCGATTTTGTAATAATGAACCTGTGAGAGACAAAAATTTTTTCAACATTATCTACCCAAGCGACGCCAGGTAGCCACTTCTAATATTGAATAAAGCTTAAGTAAAGCAATTATCTTGTTCATATTTTATTCCAGCGTTATACACTGAACCCCTACTTTTTTTTCTTAGGGGGTCTTATCCCTCTGCAGGGATTAATGTTTATGTATTCTGAGTCCTGGTGGTAGGGTGAGATGTTCCCCCCTCTTTTCCTTAGCAATGATTAAAATGTATGTAATTTATTTGAACCAATTAGAATATTTTAATTTTACTTTGTAAAGTATGATATAATTTGATGTACAAACTCTGAATTTATAATAAACATCAACTTTTCTCTTTTCCTCGATATAATTGTCTTGTATTCACAATGTGTGTTGCCAAAAAGAAAAATCTGACACAAAATATTATTTCAAGAATTGACTGATTTTGTACATGAATAGATTAATTCTATTTAAAAACAAAATAATGGAATGTAAAACAAAATTTTGAATAAAATTATTTTTTAGAAATATTGATTTTTATTTACTTATTTTAATTTTTTTAGAAAGTTTTCGAATAAAAATGAATGGATTTTAGTTTTAAAATGATCATTTTCAGATGAGATTTAAAATTTTTCATCTGAAATAATTGTTTAAATAAATTATTTGAATCTTAAAATTTAAAGTATTTTCATTTGAAGAAAATGAGATTCTCACTTTCTATCTTTACTTTTTGATTAAGTGAGAGATAATTTAAGATAAAAGCTTTTAACTTTTGTTACATTCAACTTAATTTTTGTTTATCAATTTAAAACATTTTTAAGGTAAGATTTTTTTTTTTTTTTTTCTTCACCAATCATTTCTCTAGTCTGGTTCTTTCTCGAGCTTGTTTCTCTATAATTATTAAAAATAAATAAATAAAAGGAGGGGTGGGCCTCCCACACTCCTTTTATTTTTTTACTTTAATTCTTTTTTTAATTGAGGTAATTTAAAGAATGAAAGTTTAACTTTTGAATTACCTCCCTTTCTTTTTTTTGTGATCCTCTATTAAAACTAGGCCAAGTTTATAACCACTGACCCAAAGGAAAATGTTCAGCCAGTCATGTATCTAGCCACCCTCTTTATGACAAGTGATGGGAGGAGGAGTTAGTTTAGTCAGAACATGTGCCTAGCAGCATTGCCTTGTCACCTGAAGATTTTATTTTTCTATCTTTTTTTTTTTTATTTTTTTTTAGATTTTTTTTCTAACTTTCCTTATTTACTTTTTACCTTTTTTTTCTCTTTTTAAGTGAGAAGTAATCTAAATCATAAGTTTTAAACTTTTATATTACATCCAACTTAATGTTAGAATCTCAATTTTCAAATTTTTTTTTTTTTTTTTTTTTTTTTAGAATCAATTTTCTTTTCACCTGGTTCTTTATCTCGCTTTTATCTAAAAAAAAAAAAATGGGATTCTATTTTTTTCTTTCTCTTTAGTTGAGTGTGAAAGATTTTCCTCTTAAATTACCTCCCATTCTTGTTGCTTTTTCTCAATTAAAACTTGGCCAACCAGAAAAAAGTTCAGCCACTCATCTAGCCAACCTTCTTATGACAAGTCGGATGGGAGGAGTTAGTTTAGTCAGATCATGTGTGGCTTGTAGCATTCGCTTAATTGTCACCAGTAGCTCTCTTTCCTAATTATCTATATCTATATAAAATATCTACTTCCAGTTAAAAATTACACTTTCATTATTGCTTTAAATGTGTTATTTCTTAATGAAAATCCAATGTATTTCAAACAGATATCAATGTAATAAAAGAAAGATAGGTATATAAGTATTTATAGATGAGGTGTGTCTATTAAATAATATACATACATATAACAAAATATACAAATATACATTGACCAATGGGAAAGCATTAAAGAAACCTTAAAAGTTTCAGTCTGTTTGTATCTTTAATTCATTGTTATGAATTGTTTAAAGTAGATTTTGTTTTTATTTTCTGACATGTCATAAATTGGTCTGTTCAAATGTTATGAATGATGGAGACTTTATTTTTCTGTCATGTCATTAAAATGGTCAGTTAAAATCTTAGCAAGTTGAAAAAAACAAAAAACAATTTAATAAAACAAAATAAATATTATTTCAGCTTGAAAAATTATATATTAATGTTTTACTGATTTAACAGGGAATGGTATCAAACCCAGTACCATGCGATTCTTAGACAGGTGCTCTCTCGAATGATTTGAACAGGCTCAATTTTCACAAAAGATATGAGAATAACATTCTATATAGAAGTTGTCAACCCACAAATTGAGTCAATTAATCCCTCTATCCATATATAAATGTTTTTGTCTGTTTAGTTAAGTATCAAAACATTACCAATAAACATATATATGACATGAAAATAGCATAAAATATCACACAGAACTTGTTAACTCACAGATTGAAGATTTCAGTGAAGAAATACAAACTGATCATTCATTGACATGAAAGATATTTTTCTATCAATTTTCAGGATATTAGAATAAATATATAAAATTAAAAGGCAAAATGAAAATATACTAATTTCATCAAAATTGTACAATTACCTGCTGGTATATTTTTAAAATGGATATAAAAATTTATTTCAAGTTAATGAATGATCTGTCTTGTATATTTTCTGTGTAAACTTCCTCAATCTGTGGGTTGACATTTTAATTTCATGAAAAATTACACTTAAGTTCAAATTAATTCAAATAACATTAAAATAAATTACTTTTTTTTATCAAAATGACTTATCTGATATTGCACAGAAAAAATTTAGACTTGAAATATTAAGATCATTTTTTTTCTAGCAAATTATTGAATAAATTGTAAATAACTGGAATAAAGATTACAATAAAAATTTTTTTATTGAGTGGCTTGATCCAATTTTGATTCACCACCAAAAAAAAATCTATTTTTTTTTTATGTATATTTTAATGGGGCATCCTGCGGTGATCCAACTCGCGATTTTGTAATAATGAATCTGTGAGACAAAAATTTTTTTCAACATTATCTACCCAAGCGACGCCAGGTAGCCACTTCTAATATTGAATAAAGCTTAAGTAAAGCAATTATCTTGTTCATATTTTATTCCAGCGTTATACACTGAACCCCTACTTTTTTTTTCTTAGGGGTCTTATCCCTCTGCAGGGATTAATGTTTATGTATTCTGAGTCCTGGTGGTAGGGTGAGATGTTCCCCCCTATTTTCCTTAGTAATGATTAAAATGTATGTAATTTATTTGAACCAATTAGAATATTTTAATTTTACTTTGTAAAGTATGATATAATTTGATGTACAAACTCTGAATTTATAATAAACATCAACTTTTCTCTTTTCCTCGATATAATTGTCTTGTATTCACAATGTGTGTTGCCAAAAAGAAAAATCTGACACAAAATAGTCATGTATCTAGCTACCCTGTTTATGACAAGTGATAGGAGGGGTTAGTTTAGTGAGAAACATGTGCCTTGTCATCTGAAGACTTTTTTTTTCTATTTTTATTTATCTATTTTTTTAGTTTCTTTCTAACTTTCCTTATTTACTGTTTTACCTTTTTGTTCTCTTTTTAAGTGAGAAGTAATTTAAATCATAAAAGTTTTAAACTTTTATTTTACATCCAACTTAATCAAGTTCTTTGTTTGATTATAAAAAAAGTTTGAAAAGTGAGATTTTCTTTTCATTTCACCTGTTTTTTTTTATTTTGCTTTTATCTATTAAAAAAATGGGATGCTTTCTTTCATTTTTTCTTTCTCTTTGAGTGTGAAAAATTTTCCTCTTAAATTACCTCCCCTTCTTGTTGCTTGTTCTCAATTAAAACTTGGCCAACCAGAAAAAAGTTCAGCCACTCATCTAGCCAACCTTCTTATGACAAGTCGGATGGGAGGAGTTAGTTTAGTCAGATCATGTGTGGTTTATTTGTCACCTGTAGCTCCCTTTCCCAGTTATCTATATATAAAATATCTACTTCTAGTTAAAAATTACTTTCATTATTGCTTTAAATGTGTTATTTCTTAATGAAAATCCAGTGTATTTCAAACAGATATCAATGTAATAAAATAAATATCTATATAAAATATCTACTTCCAGTTATCTATATATAAAATATCTACTTCTAGTTAGAAATTAATCATCCAGTCATGTATCTTGTCACCCTTCTTATGACAAGTCTGATGGGAGGAGTTTGTTTAGTCAGATTGTGTGGCTTGTAGCATTGGTTTAATTGTCACCTGTAGCTCTCTTTCCTAGTTATATATAAAATATCTACTTCCAGTTAAAAATGACACTTTCATTATTGCTTTAAATGTGTTATTTCTTAATGAAAATCCAGTTTAGTTCAAACAGATATCAATGTAATAAAAGAAAGATAAGTATTTATAGATGAGGTGTGTCAATTAAATAAAGGGGTTGGGTTAATGATATACATTGATCAATAGGAAAGCTTAAAGAAACCTTAAAAGGTTGTCTGTTTGTATCTTCAATTCATTGTTATGAATTGTTTAAAGTAGATTTTGTTTTATTTTCTGACATGTCATAAATTGGTCTGTTCAAATGTTGTGATGTACACTTTATTTTTCTGTCATGTCATTAAAATGGTCAGTTAAAATTTTAGCAAGTTGACAAAAAACAAAAACAATTTACTAAAACAAAATGAATAAAACAAAAATGTTATTTCAGCTTGAAAAATGATATATTAATGTTTTACTGATTTAACTGAGATTGGTATCAAACCCAGTACCATGTGATTCTTAGACAGGTGCTCTCTCGACTGATTTGAACAGGCTCCATTTTCACATCATAATATATGAATAACATTCTATAAAGAAGTTGAAGTTAAGTATCAAAACATTACCAATGAACATATATATGACATATGAAAATAGCATAAAATATCACACAGAATTTGTTAACTCACAGATTGAAGATTTCACTGAAGAAATACAAAACTGATCATTTATTGACATGAAAATATTTTTCTATCAATTTTTAAGAATATTAGTATATTTTCATTTTGCCTTTTAATTTTATATATTTATTCTAATTTCATCAAAATTATACAATTTTCAGGAATTTCAATAATCTAATATTATTTATACATAAAATGTGATTCTAATATCTCTTGCAAGCTATTCTGAATTTGTACCTATTATTGAAAGAAGCACTGAGATCAGCAGTGTATCTTTTGCCTCAACCCCTGCTCTAAATATTTCATAAAATCAAACTTTATTTCATATCAAAAAATGATCTGTTTTGTATTTCTTGTGTGTAAATTCCCTCAGTGTATGGGTTGACAAGTTGATTTTTCATGAAATAAAGATATGTTCAAATAACATTAAAATAAATAACTTTTTTGATCCTAGTGTTTACATAATGACTTATACACCCCCAGTGTATGGGTTGACAAGTTCATTTTTCATGAAATAAAGATATGTTCAAATAACATTAAAATAAATAACTTTTTTGATCCTAGTGTTTACATAATGACTTATACTAATATTCTAATGATTGATAGAAAATATTTTCATTTTGCTTTTAATTCAATATGAAGATATCGCATATGAAAATAAGATTTAATAAATTAGACCTTTGTCAACCCATCAATTGAGGTAGTTTATCCTTTTGTCCATCAATAAATGTAGTGAGTGTTTAGTTAAATGTCAAAACAATACAGATATCCCTGTGCATGTACATAAAATATACCAGTGCACATATCACCTATGAAAATAGCATATCACATAGTAAAACTTGTCAACCCATAGATTGAGGGAGATTTCAATGAAGAAAAACATAAAAGAATCATTCATTGACATGGAAGAATCTTTTTTATCCATTTTTAAAATATTTGTATATTTTTCTTATGTCTTTAATTTATATATTTATTCTAATTCATCAAAATTCTACAATTAACAATTACCTGCTGGCATATTTTTAAAATGGATAGAATTTTTTTATTTCCTGTCAATGAAGGATCTGTCTTGTATATCTTCTGTGTAAACTTCCTCAATCTGTGGGTTGACGTTTTAATTTCATTAAAAATTACACTTAAGTTCAAATTATTCAAATAACATTAAAATAAATTACTTTTTTTTTTGTCTGATATTGCACGGAAAAAATTTAGACTTGAAATATTAAGATCATTTTTTTCTAGCAAATGATTGAATAAATTGTAAATAACTGGAATAAAGATTACAATAAAAACATTTATTTGAAATTAGAATTTCTTCTCCTATATCTATATATATATTTATTTGTGATTAATCTTCAAAATAAATTTCTCTTTTCTTCTCAATCTGAGATTAATCTTAAAAACATAACATTTTTTTGTAACTAAATAGCTGCACCATATTTTAATATATTTAGTCAGGTAATTCAGTGTTACTTATTATAGAGTGATGATGACATAGCTTAATAGGTTAAGAGATATACATTCTCACTGTGTGCCATAACAAAATATATTGATACTTTAATATCAATGTATAAAACTAATGAATATCTAAATATTATTAAAATGTATTAAATCTCTCTCACAGNTGAGTGCTGGAATTTACATTTACGCTACTTCTGCCTTAAAGTGAAAGACGGTCATTCTACTTCACGGGCGTTTAAAAAATCTCTGTATTGATCAAAGTGTAAGGTGTATTTTAATCATCCACACACACGCGTGTAGATCTATATATCTAAAAAAAAAATTCAGCGTTTTTTAAACTCGCGTTTTTTTTTTTTTAATTTTTTAAGATAGCTGCTTTCCAGACGCTTAAAATCTCTAAGTGAATAAAAAAAAAAAAAAATAGCCCAATTGAATCGGAGAAAATAATTCTTTCTTCATTAATTCAAAGAATTTTTTAAACATGAAAATCCCCCCCCCCCCCCCCCAAAAAAAAAAAACGCAATAAGCTTTTCAGTTTTAAGAAAATAAATTAAAATTTTTCAAATAACTTTTCTGGTATTAAATTTTTTAGCGTTCTTCAGAAATTCTAGAATGTAAAAATTAGGGACTGGTAACTTTTTTCTTTAAATTACATTCTGAATTGATAAAAACTTTTTCAATACTTCTTCATAAAATAATTAATTCATTATAGAATTAAGTCATTAACGAATAATGTAGTTAAAATTTCATTAAAATCGGACTATTTATTTTTTAAATTTGTTTAGTAGTTGTAAACTGTTTATTACATCCCTTTGATATCTCTGCACATATACGATATATAATACTTAATATATAATATACATATGCAGTTTGGTTTTTCAGTGATAATTAGCATGTATAGGTATTTTAGTATGTTTAGTACTCTATTATTTCTATGGAAAGAATTACATTGAATTATTCATGAAATAATATCCCAACAGAAACAAGCTGTTTTGAAAGGGTAACGGATGAATGTAAATTTATACACTTGAATGATTCGACATAAAACAATTGTTTTTAAAGTTTTAACTAATTTAGTATTTAATTCCGTCGGAAAGAATTCATGAAATAATATTCCTACTGATCAAATGTAAATCTAAATCTGGTAAATCCTACTTTAATTAAATGAACGGACATACAAGAATTATATTTTAATTTTAAATATTCTATCTTGTTTTTAAAGGATAATTATCAAGTTTAGTATTGTGAAATTAATTTAGAATTCTATTTCTAAGAAAAGATATTTACACTGAATAATTTGTAAACTGATATCCCAACAGATACAATTTTTTTGTTTTTATATTGTAGATGAATCTAAATCTGTTAAATTTACCTTCATGGGGCAAATGTCCCTCTTTTTGAATCCAAGACCGATATTGTTAAATATAATCTAGTAACAAATTGTTTTACTAGTATATGTGGTGGCTATTTGATATAATTGATTACAGAAAAATATACATATTCACTGTGTGCCCTATTAATTCCTTTTAATGCTAGAATAAGATAAAGATTGGAAGTCTAGTATTCAGATACAAGTTATTTTTAAACGGGAACAGATGAATGTAAATCTAAATCTGCTAAATTCTCCTTTTAAATGGCGAATATTCTTCTGAATATGAGACTGATCTTGATGCATATTATCTAGTTACAAATTAGTCTCCATAAATGTTTTATTCTAAGTGATGGTATGTGATATAACTGAGTACAGACGTGTGCTATACAAAAGTGTTTTATGGTAGACTAAGAAAGAACTGAATGAAATTTTCACGAAATTGAAACAGTTGAAGCATATATTGATTAGGCATAAAAATATATTAAACTAATTTAGTACTTCATTATTATTTTAAGGAAACAAGTTTTATGAAATAATTCATAAAATATCCCAACAGAATATTTTTAAAGGGGAATAGATGAATGTCAAAGTTTGGTAATTTCTACTTTAGGGGCAAATATCTTTTTCTTTTGAGACTGATCTTTACTGAACATTATCTACTAACAAATTAGTCTGCATAAGTATTTTAGTTTTTAAGATACAAGACAAAATGATAGTGATGTAATTCAACTGATTACAGATAAGATAATTAGTCTTCTTAATCTGATACTAATCTTGACCAATATTAACTAGTAACAAATTAGTCTGCATAAGTATTTTAGTAATTTTAGTTGTTATGGTGTAGTACTTTTAGTAGTGTAAGACAGTGATGTAGTTTAATTGATTACAGGAAAGATATACATCTTCACTGAGTGCCCTACTCAAGTGTTTTTATGTTAGATTAAGATGAAACTAGCAAATATTTAAAAATCATATCCCAAATATTTTACTTAGAAATATTGGTGTGGTTTTATTGTGTTTAAAAAAATATACACTATAAAATTTATTTAGGAAAACAATGAATATTGAAATGTAAGTTTCTTTGTAAAAAAATGGAAATTATGTGGATTTTATCTTAAGTTAAAAATTGAATGTAAATTACCTTCATTTTCTTTAAAAAATTTTTTAGGTTTTCTACATTAACAAGGTTCCTGGTTCAAGACCGAACCTCGCCAACTCGGCATATGAGTAGCACGGGGATTTGAAGTGAGGAGCTGATGGTAGTTGTAGCGCTCCACCTCAGACGCAAGAACAATCTCCTTGTCTAGCGCTAGGGAAAAGGGATATACTCCCTCGCTGTCTAGCTGATACCGACTTTAGGCTACCCCCCCCCCGACGACTTTACTACTTACATCTAGCACATATCCTATTTTGGGTAATACAAAGGTAAATATTACATTTTCTGCCTTGTTATTGTGGATAGTAGACAATAAATATTCACTTAATACTACATAATTATAAGATTCATTTCATTTCTTTGTTAATTTTGATTTATGTTATTTTATTCATCTGTAAAATTTTATCTTTCAGGATCCTTCTTTAGGATTTCATCCCGTCATTCCTTTCATCTATCAACACTTTACGAATCTGACCGACTGTTGTACTACTGTTCAGTTCCAAACAAGAATTGAAACCCTCACTCCAGATGAGCACAATTGATCTGAAAGATTCTGTCCGGTCAAAATGAAAGATCATGGAGAAATTTTTTTTTCTTTAATGAATCATGGAAACTTTTTAAAAAAGAATCCGATATAAAAAACCTTAAGTCTGGGGATTTTCCAACTCCTTGAGATACCCACAGTAGTGATTTCAATCAATGGAATATAGATCCACACTGAGTGCCCTAGTATCCTTGGATTTAGCCAAACCATTCTCAAGTCTGTCAATATAACTACATTGATATTTCCCGGCGTTTATAAGAATTTCATTAAATCTTAATCTAATTCATAAACATTGCTTTTGATATATAAAAAAAACATTTTGAAAATTGTAGAAATGAAATGATTTTCCCTCCAAATATTGAAATTTGTCATATCAACCATTTAAACACAGACAAGATGAACACAATTTATCTTGGAGCTTTTGTACGGTAGAAATGAAAAATCATGGAGGAAAAAAATCCTTCATTCATGGAATGAAAAATCATAAATTCAAACAAGAATCCGATCTAAAAGAAACCTTAAGATTGAAGATTTTTCCGACTGATTGAGACACCTAAAGTAGTGATGGTTTGGGAAGTTGTTTCAATGACAATAAATGTGATATAGATCCTCACTGAGTGCCATAATATCCAAGGATTTGGTCAAACTATTAAGTCGGTAAATAACTACATTATGTCCCGGCATTTATAAGAATTTAAAACTAAATCGGCATAAATATGTAAAGACAATATTCTAATTCTAAATCTAAAAGACATTCTCATTAATCATCACTCTCTGGTAGATCCTCGAATATTTAAATACATAGGACCGGATTAGCTCAGTCGGTAGAGCATTCGGCTAGAAACCACAAGGTTCCTAGCTCGATACCGGCCCTCGTCATGAGTAGCACGGGGATCTCTGCAGTAAAGGAGCTGATGGTAGGTGTAGCGCTCCACTACAGATGCCAAACACAATCTCCTTGGTCTAGCGCTAGTGAAAAGGTGATAGACTTCCTCGCTGATTGGCTGATACAGACTTTAGGCCACCCCGACGACTTTAATTTTGATGCGTTCATTAAGCTGAACAAAATATTGAAACCAAATTTTTCAAATGAAATTATCAGTTTAAAAAATGAATGTAATAAATGTGGATTTGAATTCTTTTAAAAATGAATGTTAGGATATTGCTTTGGATTTTGTTCTATTTCGCTTTCTCTTTTTTACGGCCTCTTTGTCGTTTCCCCGGATTGTGATGGTCTTTTCTTGATATTTTCCTTTCTTATGATGATGAACTTTTTTCTTGGTCTTTGTCAACATATTGGGCCGTGGTTGTTTCGTCGGTGGAAATAGGTTGGATGGGATTCTGAGGAAAGAGCATCTGGTCAATCATCTCTTCTAAGTCAAACAGTGGTGATCTGCCCATAATGGGTTTCCTCTGTCATCGGATCTCCAGTGGGAATTTCAAAGTTCATTTTGATATCGAATCGGACAATTCTGAAAGATATCAAAGAAAAAAAAATGAGTCATTGAAATAAAACATTTTCATATCTTTACATCGTACAATCGAAGTAGGATATTGCTTACTAACAAATATCTCCACAGCTTACTCTCCCGGTCTTTGATCTTCCATTTCTCAACAGTCTAGTCGTGGATATTTTTACGTTCAGCTTTCCTCTTCTTACGTCATTGACAATTTTAAAAGGGTGATCTGCCAATAATCTGTAATAAGTTTAATATCCCGGTCTTTAATCTTCTTCAGTTTATGCACTGTATTTGTAATGTCGCCATTTTGGTGCGTGGTTGCTTCGTTAGTGGAAATAGGTTGGATGGGGTCCTGAGGAAAGAGCATCTGGTCAATCATCTCTTCTAATCCAAACATCGTCCCATAATCTAGTATGGTGATCTGCCAATAATCTGTAATAAGTTGGCCACTATCTGACATTGTACTTGGTCCAGTCATTTTTGCGTTCAGCTTTCCTCTTATGTCTCCTTTGTCGTCGTTTCGCCACATTGTGGAGGTAGAATTCATCTTTTCTCTTCCTTTTCTTCTTATGACGATCAACTTGGCGAAAGATGAAAAACTTACTAGTTAAGTTTGAAAATGTAGACGTGTTCGAAATCTGGGTTTCTTCAGCCATCAGAATTACAGCTGGGATTTCAAACACCATTTTCGTACAATCGAAGTAGAATATTGCTTACTAACAAATACCTCCACAGCTTACTGTCTCGGTCTTTAATCTTCAGTTTATGAAGTCGTGGATATTTTTAGGTTCAGCTTTTCTTTCCTTACGTCTCAGTTGTCGTTTCGCCGCATTGTGGAGGTAGACTTCATCTTTTCTCTTCCCTTTTCTTATGACGATCAACTTCTTGGTCCTTCTTGGTCTTTGTTTTTTTTCCTCTTTGGAAAAGGGTTGATGGGGTCTGAAGGAAGGAACCACTGGTCGATTTATCTCTCGAACTCCCAGACGTCATAAAAAAATCCTGGGTGCTGATCTGCCCACAACCGATAAGTGGGCCGTCATCTGGCGTTATGCACGGTCTAGTCGAGAAATTTTCATCTGACTGGGTCGGTTTCTTTTCGTTCATCTTCAATTTCTGAACAGTCCAATCGTTGATATTTTTACGTTTAGCTTTCCTCTTACGGCTTCTTCGTCGTCCCTCCCCCGAATTGTGGTAGTCGTCTTGAGTTTTTTTTCTTTCTTTTCTTATGACGATGTTGAACTTTTTTCTTTGTCTTAGTCACCTTCTTGGTCGTTTCGTCGGTGGAAATAAAATCATTTTCCATTGTAACTTCATGTTACAACTCTATATCGATTGCTTACTAACAAATATCTCCACAGGTTACTGCCCCGGTCTTTAATCTTCTTCAGTTTATGAACGGTCCAGTCGTGGATATTTTGACGTTCAGCTTTCCTCTTTTTACGTTTCAGTTGTCGTCGTTTCCCCGGATTGTCGTTGTAGACTTCGTCTTTTCTCTTTTCTTATTTTGATGATCAACTTCTTGGTCGTTGTTTCCGCGGTGGAAAAAGGGTTGATGGGGTCTAGAGGGAGGAGCCACTGGTTGATCTCCAGACGTCATCAAATATTCTGGGTGCTGATCTGTCCACAATCGATAAGTGGGCTTACTAACAAATACCTCCACAGCTTACTGTCGTCGTCTTAATCTTCAGTTATGAAGTCGTGGATATTTTTACGTTCAGCTTTTCTTTCCTTACGTCTCAGTTGTCGTTTCGCCGCACTGTGGAGGTAGACTTTCATTTCTCTTCCCTTTTCTTAATGACGATCAATTCTTTGGTCCTTCTTGAGGTCTTTGATTTTTCCTCTTTGGAAAATAGTCGGGGTCTGAAGGAAGGAACACTGGTCGATTATCTCCTCGAACTCCAGACGTCATCAAATAATCTTGGGTGCTGATTGCCCACAACGATAAGGGGCGCCATCTGACGTTGTGCTCGGTCTATTTGAGAATTTTTCATTCTTCTGACTGGGTTGGTTTCTTTTCGTTCATCTGCTTCTGAACAGTCCAATCGTGGATATTTTACGTATAGCGTTCCTCTTACGGCTTTTTTCGTTCGTCCCCCACCCCGAATTGTGGTGTCATCTTGATCTTTTCTCTTTCTTTTCTTATGACGATGTTGAACTTTTTCTTTGTCTTAGTCACCTTCTTGGCCGTTTCGTCGGTGGAAATAAAATCATTTTCCATTGTAACTTCATATTACAACTCTATATCGTACAATTGGAGTAATATATTGCTTTGTATTCCGTTCTATTTCGCTTTCCTCTTCTTACGGCTTCTTCATCGTTTCACCGAATTGTGATGGTCTTTTCTTTTCTTATGACGATGTGGAATTTTTTTTCTGTCTTGGTCGTTTCGTCGGTGGAAATAAAATCATTTTCCATTATAACTTTATATTACAACTCTATATCGATTGCTTACTAACAAATATCTCCACAGGTAACTGCCCCGGTCTTTAATCTTCTTCAGTTTATGAACGGTCCAGTCGTGGATATTTTGACGTTCAGCTTTCCTTTTTTTACGTTTCAGTTGTCGTCGTTTCCCCGGATTGTGGTTGTAGACTTCGTCTTTTCTCTTTTCTTATTTTGATGATCAACTTCTTGGTCGTTGTTTCCGCGGTGGAAAAAGGGTTGATGGGGTCTAGAGGAAGGAGCCACTGGTTGATCTCCAGACGTCATCAAATATTCCTGGGTGCTGATCTGTCCACAATCGATAAGTGGGCCGCCATCTGACGTTGTGCACTGGCTAGTCGAGAGGTTTTCATCTCTGACTGGTTGGTTTCATTTCGTTCATCTTCAATTTCTGAACAGTCCAATCGTGGATATTTTTACGTATAGCTTTCCTCTAACGGCTTCTCCGTAGTCCCCACCCCCCGAATTGTGGTGGTCGTATTGATCTTTTCTCTTTCTTTTCTTATGACGATGTTGAACATTTTCTTTGTCTTAGTCACCTTCTTGGTCGTTTCGTCGGTGGAAATAAAATCATTTTCCATTGTAACTTCATATTACAACTCTATATATCGTACAATCGGAGTAAGTATATTTGCTTTGTATTCCGTTCTATTTCGCTTTCCTCTTCTTACGGCTTCTTCATCGTTTCACCGGATTGTATGGTCTTTTCTTGATCTTTTCTTATGACGAGGTTGAATTTTTTTTTTGTCTTGGCTTTGTCAATATGTTGGGCCGTGGGGTAGTTTTGTCGATGGAAATAAGTTGGATGGTGTCCTGAGGAAATAGACCCTAGTCATCTCTTCTAATTCAAACATCGTTGCAATATCTCGTGCTGGTGATCTGCCCATAATGGGTTCTTCTGTCATCGGATCTCCAGCAGGAATTTCAAAGTCCATTTTGATATCGAATGAGACAATTCTGAAAAATACAAAACATATTTTAGTTTAAAAAAGCAAATTAAAACAGAAAATATGCTTGTCGAAAGTACAACCACAAATTGAGGATGTTGAACTTTTTCTTGGTCTTTGTCAACATTTTATCAAAGAATAGAAAAATCACGTGACAATTATTGTGACTGAAATATCTATTTACCAAACTTTTTTTTAGATGAAATATGATGGAATGTATGAAAAAAGATTTGAAAAGAATAAAAATATCTACATATTATAAAATAAAAATAATGAAATAAAATGATTTTGCATAAAAACTTTTTTTATGGCTCTGTTATACAAATGGAGTAAAATGTTGTTCAATAACAAATATTTACGAAGGTGACTGTCCGGATCTTTTATATTCAACTTCTGAACAGTTAAATCATGGATCTTTTTCGGCTTTCCTCTTCTTGCGTCTTTGTCGTTTCTCCGGGTTGTGATGTTTCCTCTTTTCTTTTCTTTACCTTTCGGCCGTGCTTGCTTCGTCGCTGGAAATCGGTTGGATGGTGTCCAGTGGGAAGAGCATCCGGTCATCAATCATCATCTCTTCAAATGCAACATCGGCCTATAATCGCTACTAGGTCCAGGCATATTTTCCTTTGTTCGTCTATAAAAAGAAAGTCCGTTATTTAGACAATTAGGGGATTGAAAAAATTGATAACTTAGCGCGAATATGAATGGAAAATTATAACGTTTCCTTTAAGAAATTACTGTATATAATTGAGAACTTCTCAGAATAATATTTATGTATATTAAAGATTATTATAAAGTCATGAAACTTTGACCATTTTTCTTTTTAAATTCATCCAAAACACTCATACATTCTTTCTTTGCTCCGTCTTAGGTAATCCTCATAGGATCTGAAGGCAGGTGTGCTGGCCAATGTTCATCTTTGCCGTCTTGGTACTCCCTCATAGGATCTGAAGCAAGTGTGTCATCTGGCCTCATAGGATCCTGTTCCAGCCCGCCCATGTTGTCATCTTTGCTCCGTCTTGTAACTCCCTCATAGGATCTGAAGGCAGGTGTGCTGCCCAGCCTGTCCATGTTGTCATCTTTGGCTCCGTCTTGGTACTCCTCATAGGATCTGAAGCAGGTGTCTGGCCCACGCCCTCACATGTTGTCATCTTTGCTCTGTCTTGGTACTCCCTCATTTAGGATCTGAAGGCAGGTGTGCTGGCCCAGCCTGTCCATGTTTGTCATCTTTCCGAACTGCCAACTGCCTTTCCAGTAGTTTCCAAATCTTTTTGCTATTTTTGGTTCGTTTCCAAACGTCACTGGTTGAAAATAATACATAAATATATTGTCTGATGCATTATCAGTGATGTTCTTTAGTTCATTTTGTATTTAGGGTCTTTTCAGCATTGTAACCCTCACTTAGCTGAATTGGACGAGATTGATTACGACTCGGCCTGCATCCAATGTAGTTTGTCAGCACTTCCTGTGTCCGTTCTCGGCTAACAAAAATGGCATCGGGTTTAAAAATATCTACATATTAACAAAAAAGAAATAAACAGAATAAAAATGATTTTCTATTAAAAAAAAACAAACTGTTTCATGGCTCGATATTATTCAAATGGAGAAAAATATTGTTCAGCAAACAAATATTTACGAAGGTGACTGTCCGGGTCTTTTATATTCTTCAACTTCCGAACAGTCAAATCATGGAATCTTTCTTTCTTTTGGACTTTTCCTCTTCTTGTGCGCTGTGATGGCCATCTTGATGTTTTCTCTTTCGTTTCTTATGACGAGATTCAACCTTTTTCTTTTCTGGCCCTGAACCAACCTTTTTATTCTGTTAAACGCTAACAACCTTTATAGGGCTTCCAAACGTGGAAGAACCGGAAGTAATTCCTTCGAATCACAACCAGAACCAACAGTATGATAAAGACAAAACCGATGCCATGTTGTAGCCAGAGAACACACAGGAAGTGCTGACAAAACTAATTGGCATGCAGGCCGAGTCGTATACAATTCGTTGTCCAATTCAAGGCTAAATGAGGGTTACAATGTTGAAAGACCCTAAAAACAAAAGTGAACGTAAAGAAACATCACTGATAAGTGCACTCACGACAACAATATTAGAGTGGTATTTTTCAACAGTGACGTATTGGAAACGAACCAAATAGAAATTTAGTGCGCGGACGATGTTGTTGGGTAATTAGAAGAGAGTTATGCATAGAGTTAGCATGAATTGACCGAGTGCTCTTCATACAGGACACCATGTCCAACCTTTTTCAACGAACTAAATAACGAGATTTGGATGACTACTGGAAGGCAGTTGGCAGTCCGCGTAAGGATGACACATAAGCAGGGTAGGGCCAGCACACCGTGCCTGTCAAGTCCTATGACGGCAGTACGTAAAACGAGCACGAAGCAGCAACGAGTAAACTTTCTCCGTTAGGGGATCCGAGAGTGGGGTGAGAATGAGGTCCCTAAGTCGGATCGAACAAAGTAGGCAACGCTCCAGTAGTAATGGACAGGGAATCACGGCTGGTAAATGCGTCAAGATGTAAAAAAAAACACGCGCGGCTAAGAGTACATCTGGTGAAGACAAAACAACGCATGGATATTCGTATCCGGTAAGACGAAAAGAAAGTATGAGAAAAAAAATCAAAACAATCACATCAATATGCCGTTGGGAAGTGATTGAACACATCATGTTCGTTCAATCTGTAAATAAAATTAGTAAGGACAGCCGGAAATAGGAAGGTGTCTACAAATCCACTTTAAATCGTCAAGTACTGGGCAGTAAGATCTCATCTACACGAAGGCAAGTTGTTAAGTGCACGCATGGTGGAAAGGGTGCGTTCAGCTATAAATAAACTATCACGTCATATGGAAATCCGACAAGCTAAAGAGAATTCTTGTAGTGTGCAAGCCGTCTGTTCGTATCAGTCGATGCCTGCTGTCAACAGCTGCATCACATTAGAGTGCTTAAGGCAAAGCAAGCGACTAGAGAAGTAAACTAGACGAGTGCGTCAAGGGAATGCTGTACGAGAACCTAAACAGAAACGTTGGGAACAACATTCCCACGATAAAACAGCTTTACGGTCACCCTGTGTCATAGTAGTCCTAAAAACCATCCGAATTATAGACAAACAAGACACGTGCGTGGAGAAGCAAGGACCATCATAAGTGGTGACGTCCTCCGTGTAGAAGCAGCCCATAGGCACGCCAGTGTGCCCGTTCCATCAAAGACGTACTCAGTGACCACGTCTGCACGGATACTGGATTACTTGCACAGAGGACCATCCGAGCAATAATGAGTGATAGGGACGGTTGGGAGAGATCAGTTGGAAAATCGCGTGCAAATAGCACCGTGCATTAGGAATATCAAACCCGCAAGTGTGAGTTAGTGGTTTCCAACGTAACAATAAAACAGGAATCTCAAAATATTTGATGAAGATATACACCCACATCCGTGACAAAAAGGGTATGTAGTAAGAGTATAGATTTGTAAGTCATAAGTCGTCAGTTATGCATCAGAAAAGTTTTGGGTTTGTGTATAGAGAAATGTCCCTATAAAAAGAAGCGGCATAGGGCCGCAAAAATACAACAATTAATGGAGGAATTGACAGATCCTTGCTAAAACGTGTTTCAACACAGCCAACGGAGAAGAATGGGCAACCACTGCCAGAACTGCAGGATATCCCTAAGGAAGTTTTTTGTAAAAATTCAAACCGTCGTCATAAAAAGAAAAGACAGGAAAGGACCAATAAGACCATCTACAAGTCCGGTTGAAACGATTGAAGAAGCCCGTAGAAGAGGAAAGCGAAATAAACGTTATACAGAGCATATATATTACTCCAATTGTATCGATATAGAGTTGTAACATGAAGTTACAATGGAAATTATTTTATTTCCACCGTGACGAAACGACAAGAAGGTGACTAAGACAAAGGAAAAGAGTTGTCAACATCGTCATAAGTAAAGAAAGAGAAAAGCATCAAGACGACCACCACATTCGGGGAAACGACGAAGAAGCCGTAAGAGAAGCTATACATAAAAATATTCCACGATTGTACTCTTCAGGAAATGTGAAGATGATACGAAAAGAACCGAACCCAGTCAGAGATGAAAAATCTCGACTAGACAGTGCACGTCAGATGACGGCCCCACTTATCGGTTGTGGGCAATCAGCACCCAAGATTATTTAATGATTCCGGGGTTCAAGAGATATCGTGACCAGTGGTGTCCTCCTTCAGACCCATAGCCACCAACTTTTTCGCAGAGGAAAACAACACGCGCGTTAGTCATCATAAGAAAGGAAAGCTGAACGTAAAAAACATACTCGAAGACAGAATCACGGAGACGTTAAAGACCGGGGACAGTCATCCGTGTAGAATATTACTCTAACACTCAGATCGTAATATAGTGTCTCGTACTTCTGTCAATTGTAGTTAGCTCGTGTCGGTCATCATTTTTCTTTTATGTTGATATATGTAGAGTATTTTTTTTTGTATTTCGTTTGTAGTCTTTAATTTTCTTTAGTCTGTAATTGTCTTTTTTCATACATTCCATCCTATTTATATATGGGCATTTACAGATACAAATTGAAACCTCAGCCAGAGTGAATACATGACGCTCGCTCACTCACTCCTCGAGCTCATGAGATCTCTTCTGTTAATGACAACTTTATGTACTAGATTTATAGGGTCAGATCACCGTGTATCGTCGCTGGGAACTCGAGGTGTTGATTTAGAAAGTGTATGACTTGACCAGAGCTGCCTTTCGTCAGGAACTCCCCGCTACTGTTCCCACTCAAGCTCGTTCAGTTTTCCGTGAAGCAAACCGCATCCCAAAATGGTGTGACATTACAAAATACTGTTCACAAACTGAAGCTTAAACCGGGAATTAAAACTTATTACAGGATTATTTGGCAGCGTGTGTGTGTGGATTGTCAGCTGAGATGTGAAGAGAATAGATGCCTGAACGTAAAGAGATATTCGCACGACATGTAGACTGTTGAGAATTGCGTCAAAGACCGAGAGTTAAGCTGTGCGAGATATTTGATGTTGATAGCAATATCCGTACTTTGATCTGCTCCGATGTAGTAATGATATGTACATAATCGTTTCTCAATGACGTCTTTTGTTTTTTCTTGACCTCTCTCAGATATTGTCCCGAGTTCGATATCAAAATGAACGTTGAAATCCCGCTGGAGATCCGATGCCAGAGTGAAAACCATTATTGGCGAGTCACCCCACTAATTATGGGACGATGATTGAATTAGAAGAGATGATTGACCAGAGTGCGCTTTCGTCAGAAACCAGTCCACCTATTCTCCAACCGACGAAACAAACCACCGGTCCCAATATGGTTGACAAAGACCCAAGAAAAAGATTTATTGACATAGAAAAGGAAAATATCAAGAAAAGACCAGTCACAATCGCGGGGAACGACCAAAGAGGCCGTAAAAAGGGAGAAAGGAAATAAGAACAAAATCCAAAGCAATATCCTAACATTCTCATTTTTAAAAGAAGTTATAACCCAAGTACAGTCTATTCTTCACTGAACTGACCTCGGCACACATGGTGCACGAAACGCGAGCGCCGGTTGATGTGGGCAGTCGCTTACCACGTATTTCAAGAGAATATATGAGATGATTTTATCAATTTAATGTCCATTCTTCCCATGTTTGTTTTCTTAGATTTTGTATACTAGAGATCAATGATATCTATATATTATACATCGTCCTTTCTTGTTCTAAGTCTTTCAAAGTTTTTAAAAGATTTCACAATCGAGTCCAATATTTATTAATCATTTAAACTGATAATTTCATTTGATAAATTACATCTTCAATATTTTAGTTATAGCTAATAGAATAAGACATTATAGTAACGATTGGAGCTTCGCGTTGTACTCTTAAAGTCAGGTATCAGCCAATAGCGAGGAATCTATCCCATTTCACTACGCCTGGTCCCTCTCCACAGGTAGATATTGTTATGGCATCTGAGGTGGAGCGCCACAACGCCTCCATCAGCTCCTTACGTGCAGAGTCCCCGTGTATACTGCTATGACGGTTGGCGAGGGCCGGTATTGGAGCTAGGAAAGACCTTGTGGTTTCTAGGCGAATGCTCTATCCAACTGAGCTAACCCGGACCCTATATATTAAAGTATTCGAGGATTCTACCAGACAGTGGATTGATCCATGACGAATGATTTTCCTAAAATTTGTCTTCACAATATTGTATGCAGAGTTAGTGTTTTAAATTCTTATTAAATGCCGGGACATAATGTAGTTGTTTACCGACTTTAATAGTTGGCCAAATCCTTGGATATTATGGCACTCAGTGAGGTATCTATATCACATATTGTTCATTAAACAACTGTCCCAACCATCACTAATTTTAGTGTCTCATCAGTCGGAAAAATCTTCAATCTTACAGGTTTTTTAGATCGGGATGTCTGTGTTTGAATTTTCTAGCGATGTTTCATTCCATGAATGAAGGATTTTTGCCTCATGCATTTCTTTCTACCGTACAAAAGCTCCAAGATAAATTGTGTCATCTTGGTCTGTGTTGTAAATGTGTTGATATGACAAAATTTCAATTTTTGGAGGGAAAATCATTTCATATTCATATAATTTTCAAATTTGTTTTTTTATAGTATTAAAAGCAATGTTATTGAATTAGATTTAGAGTTTAATGAAAATCTATAAAATCGCCGGAAATATCAATGATAGTTAGTATTGACGACGTTGAGAATGGTTTGGCTAAATCCAAGGATACTAGGGCACTCAGTGTGGATCTTTATCCATTGATTGAAAATCAATACTGTGGGGTATCAATTAGTTGAAAATCCCTGACTTAAAGATTTTTATATCGGATTTCTTTTAAAAATTTTCATGATTCTAAATAAAAAAAATTTCTCCATGATCTTTCATTTTGACGGACAGAATCTCAGATCAAATTGTGCTCATCTGGAGTAGGGGTTTCAATTCTTGGTTGGAACTGAACAGTAGTAACAACAGTCGGCAGATTCGTAAGTGTTGATAGATGAAAGGAATGACGGGATGAAATCCTAAAGAAGGATCCTGAAAGATAAAAATTTTACAGATGAATAAAATAACATAAATCAAAATTAAGAAAGATAAATGAATCTTATAATTATGTAGTATTAAGTGAATATTTATTGTCTACTATCCACAATAACAAGGCAGAAATGTAATATTTACCTTTGTATTACCCAAAATAGGATATGTGCTAGATGTAAGTAGTAAAGTCGTCGCGGGGGGGGGGGTGCCTAAAGTCGGTATCGCTAGACACGCGAGCGAGTATATCCTTTTCCCAGCGCTAGACCAAGGAGATTGTTCTTGCGTCTGAGGTGGAGCGCTACAACTACCATCAGCTCCTCACTTCAAATCCCCTGCTACTCATATGCCGAGTTGGCGAGGTTCGGTCTTGAACCAGGAACCTTGTGGGTTAATGTAGAAAAACCTAAAATAAATTTTTTAAAGAAAGTGAAGGTAATTTACATTCAATTTTTAACTTAAGATAAAATCCACATAATTTCCATTTTTTACAAATTAAACTTACATTTTCAATATTCATTGTTTGTCCTAATAATTTTATAGTGTATATTTTTTTAAACACAATAAACCCACACAATATTCTAAGTAAAATATTGGGATATGATTTTTAAATTTGCTAGTTTCATCTTAATCTAACATAAAAACACTCGAGTAGGGCACTCAGTGAAGATGTAATCTTTCCTGTAATAATTAAACTACATCACTGTCTTACACTACTACAATACTACACCTATACACAACTAAAAATTACTAAAACACTTATGCAGACTAATTTGTTACTAGTTAATATTGGTCAAGATTAGTATCAGATTAAGAAGACTATTAGTCTGTTATCTGTAATCAGTTGAATTACATCACTATCAGTTTGGTCTTGTATCTTTAAACTTACTAAATACTTATAGCGACTAATTTTGTTAGTAGTAATGTTCAGTAAAGATCAGTCTCAGAAAGAAAAGATATTTGCCCCCTAAAGTAGAAATTAACAAAACATTGACATTATCTATTCCCCTTTAAAATATTCTGTTCGGATATTTTATGTATTATTTCATAAAACTTGTTTCTTAAAAATAATAATGAAGTACTAATTAGTTTAATATATTTTTATGCCTAAGTCATCTAAGTATATATGCTTCATCTACTGAAAGCATATGAATATTTCTTTTTATAATTATTCATTATATTTCCTATCAGTAGTCAAATAGGATGAGAGCCAGTTAATTTTTATCAATTTGACTAATAATCTGTTCAGATAATAGTGTTAGTAGGCAACCAGTGAGGATTTATATATCTCACTACTTACAACGCCATTAATCTATAAAAAATTTACATAATTAAAATTCCATTTAATTAAATTTTTCTAATTTTTTTCCCAAATAAAAATCCGTTTACTTTTCTAGTTATCAAATTTTTCAGAGTTGAAATATTAAAATATCTTTCTCTTTAAAATATAATTTAGTGAGTAAAACATTTAAAAAATAAAATCATGAAATTAAACATTTATCAGAAAAATCATTCTATTTCAAAATTATACTGTTTTACATTCAATCATTTTCCTAATTTTATACTGTGTAAATTTTATTATTTTCCACATAAGCAATTCTACAGATTATTCAATGTAACTTTCCTTAGAAATAAAATATTAAATTAGCTTAATTTTTATTTCTAATCATTTAACTGTATATATGCTTCATCTGCTGAAGCACTGTAGATTATTTTGGTTTGTAATAATTCATACATATTTCAAATGTGATGATAGTTAGATAATATAATCTAACAAATTTCTCTTCAAATTCGAAGAACCAAAAACGATCAGTCAAGAAAGATTGTATAAAATAAGTAAAGACCTATTTACAATAGTACACATCACCATTACGTTAAAAAAAAACACTAAATAAAAAACTTATGGAGTAGTAAGTGTAACTAATATATCATCAAGATCGTTCAGATTCAGAAGAAAGATATTGCCACTAAGGAGATTAGCAGATTTAAAATTACATTCACCGTTACAATTTAATAATCTGTATTTTGTGTGGATTTTAAAAATACGAAAATAGAATTAAAAAAACTCCCATGGGCTTGACCGGAAGAACCCCTTTGCGCATGTCCGACAAAAAGACTGCTCAATACCCCCCCCCAAAGGATACCTCGGTCATTTTGAATCTAGGAGGTAGTCATTCCTAGACAGGCGCATTTCCCCATGCTAAGGCCGACTATGCCCCGTTCAATAAAGCCTAAGTCTTACTCTTGCCTTTGTTCCCATCTCTCTCTTCAGCTGACCAGCACCACGACAAACCAGCTTTATTGGGGTTAAGATAAGCACAAACGAACATAATTTAGTCCCATAATCATTGGGATAACTTTATGAATTATTCATATGTAAATAACTTTGGAAAAAACAATCAATTTAGAACTTTGATGATTTATCCTTTAAAAACAACCGTGCATATGTGAGAAATATTAAAGATTAACCAAATTAATTCTTGTATGGTCGTTCATTTAATTGTGCAGATGCTTCATCTGATTCAGATGCAGACAAACGTAAATTCCCCATAAAGTAGAATTTATGAAATTACATTCACATTCATTTGTTTCCCTTTAAAAAAGACTTTGATCAGTCGGAATATTATTTATGCAATTCTTGTAAATATTTCCCGCGGAATTAATGTACTAAAATTAGTTTAAACTTTAAAAAACAATTGTTTTATGTCGAATCATTCAAGGTGTATAAATTTACTTCATCGTTTACCCTTTCAAAACAGCAGTTGAATCTGTGGGAATATTATTTCATGTAATAATTCAATTAAGCCCTTAGTAGAGTACTAACGTACTAAAATACTATGCATGCTAATTAATCTGAAAAAAAAAAAAAAAAAAAAAAAAATCTGTTTATGGTATATTTATATATTGTAAAGTATTATATTGTGGAGATACAAGGGATATATAAACATTTCGAAACTACGTGATAAAAAAAATTCAATTTTAATGAAATTTTAAAACTAATTTGTTAATGATTTAATTCTATAACGAATGGGATTTTATTAAAAAAATATTGGAAAAAGTTCTTTGATCAATTCAGAGATGTAAGAGTGTTGACCTGTTAGTCATTTAAAGAAAAGTTACCGGTCCCTAAAATTTTCATCATTATAGAGTTTCTGAGAGAACGGCTTAAAAAAATTAATACCCGAAATTTGAAATTTAATTAAAAAACCTTAGTTGCGCGTTTTTTTGTTTTTTGTGGTGGGGGGTCTTGTGGGTTTAAAGTATTTTTGTTTATTCAATCAAGAATTGAAATGGTTGACCTTGTATTCATGTAAAGAAAAAAAAAAAAAAAAAAAAAAAAATCTACCCAATTACAAAAAAAAAAATCTTTCCTGAATTGTCTGAAGAATCGCTAAAATTTAATACCGAAAAGGTTAATCTGAAAAATTTGAAAATTGTAGTTTTTCTGAACTTGCGTGTTTTGGGTTTTTTTGTGGGGGGGGGGGGTTCAGTGGTGTTAAAAAAGTCCTTTGAATTAATGAAGAAAAATATTGTTCTCCAACTTTTCAGTTATGGGCGTATTTCTTATTCAGCTTAGTAGAATGTGTAAAGAAGGAATGTTTTAACGTATGAAGATGATGTAAAGCTTAAGTCCGTACTTTTTAAAAATCCAAGTTAAAAAAGGCGCAGAATTTTGAGAATATAGATCTACATGAGATCTTTTTATACGTCTGGAAATGTAGGATGGCTTGTTCTTGTCACTGTATAATGCAGATCGTGTAGCATAATGTAAACCGGACACTTATATAAGTAGTACAATACCTGGGAGGGTTCCAGTAGTCAATGTCTGTCACACCACCTTCTCTCCAGACCAATCATAAGAAAGAGGCGGATATTTGCATTAGCAAGACGTGTCCCTGTTGCAACGGTTCGTCTAAATCAAAAAAACCAAGACGTCAAGTTTTTCTATGGTTAAGATATAACAGGTACATCAGTAAGCTTAATAGAAATAGTGAACAAAAATTCGTTGATCCAATATCTTTCGCCGTGCAGTTAAAGGAATTGCCTTAAAGTCAAAAAAAAAAACTTATAACTAAAAGGTAATTACTGTAAAAAAAAGACTTTCATATGAATCAGATTGAAATGTTTTTGTTTCCCATATGGGGTAAAGACAATAAAACAGTACAATTTAAATGGGGAGTTTTCTCTTTTTAAAATATGAAACTTCAGGGTGAAAAACAAAAAAAAAATTGTCTGTTTTTTAGAATTCAACAAATATTTCTTCAGCGAGTTGCATGTATAAAGGGAGATTTATGCCTCAAGAGTTAAAAAAAATAAATAATAAATAAAAGAAAACATTTCTCATAACATTTAAAACCGTGAGACTTACCTGTTTAAGGTAGGAAATATAGACCAGTTTAAAAATCTGTGTTTCTCAATCATTTATATCCAGCAGGTATGTTCGAAATCCATTTAAACCAAATGAAAAACACAAACCTTCATTTAGTAAATATCTGGTTTGTTCAAACGAGAAACTGAAGACTGAATAGCGCCTTATAATGTGACAGCGAATCATGTGGTTTGGTGGTGTACAGCTGATGTTCGGAAGTTGGCGCTTTAAATAATAACCAGTAGTCCGCAAGCGTGAGGATTGTCTGTGTAGGGGTGAACGATAAGGTGAGATAGTGTGNGTCACCATTTTGGTGCGTGGTTTGCTTCGCGTCTAGTGGACAGATAAGGTTGGATGGGGTCTGAGGAAAGAGCATCTGGTCAATCATCACTTCTAATTCAACATCGTCCCATATCTAGTGGGGTGATCTGCCAATAATCTGTAATAAGTTGGCCACTATCTGACATTGTACTTGGTCCTAGTTGCTGCTTCATGATTGTCATCCTTCCGTACTGCAGTTTGCCCCTTTCCAGTAGTCCCAAAATCTTTTTCGTTATTGCTAACTTAATATGTGTATTATAGCATAAGCCTCGGCCTATAAATATTTGATGGTGTGTTATTTGAACGGCATCTTCTTGAAGAAACAAAAACACAAAACAAAACGGTGTATTCCTTAAATGTCCAACATAACATAGGGGACCACTCTTGAACTTATAAATTATTTGTTTATTTATTGATCTCACTAGGATAAAGATTGGTTAGGTTAGTTAATTGCGAAAAATAAATAATTTCATCAGTCAAGAGTAGGTTCCCCTTTGTCTATATTGGATTAAGGAAATTAATCCAAATCATTACCTTATATGAATGCGGCTTTCTTAAAAAAAAAAAAGTTAACATATTACGATAGATATCCAGCAAAGTATAATATTTTTTTGATATTATAAAGGCTATTTATTTAATCTTATATTGCAAATGACTGGGGGTTTTGGAATTTTGCGGAATGATACATTCCTAGAACACTAGACAGTGCGTCTGAAAATATGATTGAAATTTCGTTGTCACTTTTACGAATAATTATCAAGCGCCAAGTGCACAATGGCACCAAGCCTCACGCTATCGATATTGACCGTTCATTCGGAAGACGTTGCTTAATATAGCTTTATCTGATACTGCGGATCTCTCTCAGTGTTTGTAATCTCTAGCTGCCGGTTTCGAATCTAAGTGGAGGTAGATACCGCCATCAAAATGCAACAATCTGATTGATCAATTTTAAACAGTCCTTTGGTCATCTGCTTTTCAGAAGATATGGCCGGCATTAAATATGTTGAGGTTAACGATCACGGAGTAGTTTCCCATTTTGATTTACTTATTCGTAAAAGTTCTTCGTATAAAATAATTATATCATGATAAAAAAAACAATGAATGAATATTAAGAATTTGGGACCATATGACCTTTAGGCACCCCTTTTGTAATCTCGATTCGTGGGGATATTTTTCTTATTTACACCGTCAACATTCGGTTGTTTGTTAGGGGTTAGGGTTAGGGGTTAGTTTTATAATTTAATAAACTCTGAAAATCGTCTGTTAACAATTAACTGGATTTTGACGGTGTAAATGGAAAAAATGTCCCCACGAATTGAGATCGCAAAAGGGGTGCCTAAAGGTCATATAGTCTAGAATTTGAAGCACCAGTTTCCAACAAGTGTCTATTTTTCAACTTAACAGACACGTCCTACGTATTTTACGATGTTGTATTATTATAAAAGATGTATTTGCATTTTTCAATGTTTGAGAAATAATCCTTTTAAACATTCTTGCCAAAACTGAAAAGATGTTTTAATTCGACAAGTGAATCTAAACAGAAAGGGTTAAAGCCTAAATCATATTAAAAAGAAAGGAAAAAAGCATCCGATTGAAAATTGGTTGAAGAAAAGGTGGAGTGAACTATACTGCCCAGAACAGAGACTGAACTCACAACCTCTAGGTTATGAGCTATGTCTTCTCATAAGCATTCTACCGCTTCTATTAGTTGGAATGGTTTGGGCAGTGAAGAGAAGTAGGTTTATATATAATATCTTATTATAATGGAGATTGTGGGTTTGTATGTCTGTAACCGAAACTATATTACTATACAAATCACAATTCCCTTTGTTATTTACATCACATTCTCCATGATTTTATTTTTTATTTAAAACCCAATTATTAATAAAATTGTTTTACATCATTAAGACTGTTAACCATATCTACATACTAAGAACATGCAATTGTATTTATATATACAACAAATAGTGGTTTACATGTGAATGGGAAGGCTAATTTGCATATTGATATTAAAAATTTGATTTTAATAAATATATGCTTAGTATTATTGATTTCTAATTGTTTGGTTTTATCTTATTGAATATGAGCAAAAATCTCAGGAATAAATCTTAAAAGAAATCCATTAACAAGAAGAAATAACTGTAATATTATTCTTTACTTTCTATCTTAACTAAATAGTTAAATTAGGAAAATTTAACAAAGACAGACGGGAGTAATGTAAAATGATGGAAGAGTTAGTTTCAAAGTTGTTCTATTATTCAATCATACCCCCTCTGTTCAAAATCTTTTTATCTGCATTCTTATTCAGTTTCATCAGCCTTTCTAATCTAATATATTTTATTATATTAAAACTTAAATACTAGCACCCGGAGGGTGCATATATTTGCTAGTATATATATATATATATATATAAATATATATATATATATATAAAATATATATATATATATATATATATATATATTATATATTATATATATATTATAAAAAGTAAAGTCGTCGGGGTGGCCTAATGTCGGTATCAGCCAATCAGCGAGTGAGTCTATCCCCTTTTCAATAGCGCTAGACCAAGGAGATTGTTTTAGCATCTGAGGTGGAGCGCCACACCTACCATCAGCTCCTTACTTTACCGCACAGATCCCTGTGCTACTCATACGCTGAGTTGGCGAGGACCAGTATCGAACTAGGAACCTTGTGATTTCTAGCCGAACGCTCTACCGACTGAGCTAACCCATATATATATATATATATATATATATATATATATATATATATATATATATATATATATATATATATATATATATATATATATATATATATATATATATATATATATATATATATATATATATATATATATATATATATATATATATATATATATATATATATATATATATATATATATATATATATATATATCGTTGTGCCTTGGCTTACGAATTTAATTCATTCTACTCGTAAATCAATTTCATCTATTTTTTTGTACAAATAATTTTCAATAAATGTGAAATAATATTATAATTTTTTTGATCATAGATGCATGCCACATCGGGTTATTGATTTTGCTTTGAAAAAATCAGAAATAATCCATAATTTACAATTGGTTGATTTAAAGTGCTGACTATTTTCAAGAAGTGTTAAATCATCTGAGCGGATCTACATCGTCTTTACTAAAATGTGCAGAATGACGGTTACTTTTTGATATTATGATAAGTGGAACAAAACTGGCCCTTCTACTATATATATATATATATATATATATATATATATATATATATATATATATATATATATATTAGATTGGATTACCAAGAAACTCTAAGTTATGAGTGTGAAATCATAATATCACCATTAATTATAAACCTGCTCTGCTTTATTAGCATTGAGCACCTTTCCATGCAAATACTTTTCTCATCTTTTCATTCACTATTCATATATATATATATATATATATATATATATATATATATATATATATATATATATATAACTTAGCTTTCAACTTAGTAAACATTCTCAGTTTATTCAACCTTCAGTTGTTAACATCTTCATCGATTCCTCCCCAGATGAGAAGATGAACAAAAATGCTTTCAGTAATACTATATATATATATATATATATATATATATATATATATATATATATATATATATATATTTGCTATTTTTAATATATTTTAGACATGTCATATATTTATATGTATCATATATTTTATACTATTGCATTCATTGCTATTTTACATTTAATTTACGGGCATTTCTTAGACGAAATATTTACATTCTTTCTTCACTTACCAATTTTTGTCAATCGATTATTGAATTAATTTTCTCAATATCGATCTGTTTTTCTTTTTTATAAATGAACAAAATGGAAGTCAAATAGATTAGGGTACCACATTTTCAGTCAAAAAGTAAAAGTTCACTGTTTCCATTTCTTATTCAAATAGTGCTCCTCTTATTTTTGGTCCTAGGTATCTGAGCACTTCAGAATATATCGTTCTGGCTGTCACAGAAGGAATTTTTTTTTAATATAGCAACTCTTAGTGTTGATTGTTAATGTGATAACAATTAAAACTCTGACTATTTTCTTTTGTATTTACTCTTATATGTTAATGAGATGAATTGTTATAAAGTACGAGTCTAACTTCCTCTTTTGAACTTGTATTAATGGCTTAATTTATTGACTAGTTAAGACAAAATAACTTGGAGGATTAACTTCGCAAATAACAAAGGTGCTGCACCCGTTTCCATTATTAAGCGATAGCAAATTTCGATCCTAGTAAGGCACTCGGTGAGGATCTATATCCTTTTCTTAGTCATTGAAATTGTCTCCCAAACCATCACTTGAACATGGCTGTGTCAATATCTTACCATACAATGTAAAATAATTCACTAGTGTGAATCTTCTAATTTTCTTGAAATTAATTTTAATATTTTTATCTTTTAAACTAATGCATACATCACATGTATTTAAACATTCGAGGGTCAATTATAGTGATGGTTAATGAGCAAGTTTTACTGATGATATATTTTCTATGTTGTCTATTCATTTAATTCAATCTTAATTTTTATTTTCTGATAAATGTGATGTATTCTCCATTTTAGTTAAATTTCAATCTGTTTAATTTTTATTTTCTTATCAGTAGTGCAATTGTTCATCAGAATATTATAAGGTTTATATATACAACCTTGTCAGAAGGACAAAATATTTCTCTCCTACTTGGACTTGTTTGAGTCATTATTTTTGTTCACTTTTCCTTTTCCCTCACCTCATACATGTGTGTATACAAACGGCTTATATATGTATATATGTATATGGCACAGTGCTATCAGTTAAAATAAAGCCAATGCTATCTGTCACATGGTCATACTAAACTGACCCGCACATGAGACATTTTTATTACAAGGGAAGTAACTCTATACAATGCTTGATGAGAATGAGCTATGAAAAGTTTTATGAATATTCTTATATGGTCAATGGTTATAAGCTTGGCCAATTTCATTATAAAGGAATTAAAATCTATTTCAGATTTATAGATCATTCAATCATCATCAGGCTGACATCATAGATTCCTTTGACTTGCTCGCATCATCCATCCCTATTGGATATGGCACTTGGTAAGCATTCTTAAAATAATTTACTTCCATCTTTTTATTTTGATAAATCCTTATTTTCAAACTAAAATTTTATTTCAGTTTTATTCATTTTTGAAATTATTTTTCATAAATTTCATAAATCAAAAGTAACAATCTAGATTTAGAACAAATATTATTTCTATTGTATCTAAAAAAAAGGTCAAGTCTACCTCAATCCGGCAAAATTACAAAGCACCTGGAAGAGAAAGGAAAAATATCCATGATTGGACTCTTTGGAAATTTGGAAGATAAAGGACCAGAACAGCAAACTTTGTAAATATTTGCTGATTAGTAACATTCTACTCCAATTGTATAATAAAGAGCCGTGACACATGAAGTTTAATGGAAAATAATTTTATTTTGATTTTTATAATTTTCACATTTGTATTTTCTTTCATAATATGTGGATATTTCTTTTCTTTTTTTTTTCAATCTTAATTTTATTTTTATCATGCATTCATTCCTAATTTTTTTCTAAAATATTTTGTAAATAGATTTATGTATTTTTCAAAATATTTTATTTTTGTTTTTTCTGAATTTTCATTGTTTAATATGAAGCATGCATTAAATATATTAAACATTTTTAAGTCTCACCCGAGAGAAATGTTTAAGAATTAGATTTGAATAATTTATCCAAATTTCAAATAAACATTTTTAATTTCCTTCAATTTTTCATAATATTTTTGTTTTATTTTTTCTGCATTTTCATTGCTTAATATGAAGCATGCATTAAATATATTAAACATTTTAAGTCTCACCCGAGAGAAATGTTTAAGAATTAGATTTGAATAATTTATCCAAATTTTAAATAAACATTTTTAATTTCCTTCAATTTTTCATAATATTTTTGTTTTATTTTTTCTGCATTTTCATTGCTTAATATGAAGCATGCATTAAATATATTAAACATTTTAAGTCTCACCCGAGAGAAATGTTTATGAATTAGATTTGAATAATTTATCCAAATTTAAAACATTTTTAATTTCCTTCAATTTTTCATATTTTTTCTCAAATTGTTGATTTCATGTTTGTGATATATCTTATTTAAAATAAATTATTAAATTATTTTTTTTTGATTTCATGTTTGTGATATATCTTATTGAAAATAAATTATTAAAATATTTTTAACTGGTGTAGGTTTAGGCTTAGTAATATTTTTCAATCTACCATTGTTGATTATAACAGAAACTAGTGCAACTTTACACATGACATTTTCTTTATAATAACAGACCTCATCGTGTTGTGAGGGTCAGATAGCTGGTCGGGTGCACAATATAATAATGATGATAAATTTATAATAAAAATTCTAATCGTTTTTTCTGTATCATTATTCTTATCAATATAATAAAAATTATTGTGCTAACTGGTATTTGATGATTTGAATTTTTTATGCTTAAATTATTTTGTTTAATATGTTTGAGTGTGCGAAATGCTTAGATGGATGCATTGAGAGTGTGAAACTAAGAAAATAGTTTAAACTTCTCTTTAATATTATCATTTTATTTTTGCACTAATAAAAATAAGCAGGAATGTCCATGCATATAGAATATTCAATTTCAATTATTCTAAATATTGGGAACAAGAATGCATCTGATTATCTCAATAAGAATATTGTTTGAAATGTATTTATTTGGGATATAACCATTGTTTTATCTAAAATAAAACTTTTTAAAAATTATTCTAAACTGTTGTTGGTTTAGTTTGTTTTTTTAAAAAACTATACTGCTATTGATCATGGTAGAACATAGTACAATATTAAACGTGACATTATTATTATCAATATAATAAAAATTCTAAAACGTTTTCCAATCAGATTGCAAATTTTCCTTTTTTAATTTTATAGAATTAAATTTTAATTTTCTTTCAAAATAAAACATAAATAAAATTGTCATTTTATTCTAATTTTATTAATTTTCAACTACAAATGATTTACTTTTTTATAATAAAAATATTCAATAATTTTTTTAGTTTTTAAAATATAATCCAGAATTTTTCAATTTTCAAAATAAAACTTTTCATTTTAATTTTTATTCTATAAATTATAGATTATCTATGTTTTTAAGCTGAAATGTTTTAAATCAAATTTGAAAAATTATCAAACATCTTGATTACCATAAAATCCTTTAATTTTATTTCAATTTTTATTATTCAATATTTTTTTAAAAATGGAATGAAAGGATTTTAGTTTCAGTATTTTGTAGTCAAATACCAATATCAATTTTAGTTGAACTATTTCCCCATCACTCTGTTGTAGCTACATATGTTCTACAATACTAAATGTATTAAAACATCTATGCATTCTAAAAGGTGTAAAATACTGATATTTTAATCATATTGATAGCTTGAATGTTTTTTTTTATTTACTATATCATAATTCTAAACTTACTAAAAGAACTTTGCAGGTTTATTTGCTACTAGAAAATGTTCTATTGTCAAGATCATTGTCAGATTAGGAAGGAAAAGAGACATTTCCCCCCTAAAGATCAGCAAATCGGTGTACGATGTTGATTTTCTTACCAGATTTAAAAACGACAAAAAACTCTTCGGCGTCGTCTAATTTTGTGACATTGTTTTCTTGGCGGCAAATTACTTGATATTTGTCGTCGCCAAATTAACTAATTTCCTTCCAAATAAAACGAATGTTCATAATTTTCTAGTTGATTTCATATTATCGCCATTTTGTATTTTTCGCTAGGCGTCCGAGTTACATTTTTATCGATGTCAAATTTTAAAAGTTTCATTTATTGATGTATTTAGAAATTGATTTTAATTTTAAAACAGACTAAATGTTTTTAATTCTATATGAAAACTGTCTTATAAGCTTTAAGTGAATTCTGATGAATTATTTAAAAGAAAAAACACACGAAAAACAAGATTATCAACACATAGATTACCCTTGCATAAACAGATATATACAAATATGAAAGTGTGGATAAGTGTTCGTTATTAAATATTATGTCAGTAATTTCTAATTAGAATTCTCAAAAACCAATGATTTATTTAGTATTTATTACAATAAAGTAAATTAAGTATTCAAAATTAAGTGAATTAAGTTTGAGTTGTAAACAATAGATTTTATTTGATCTTTTTTCTTAAGTTTATATATATATATATATATATATATATATATATATATATATATATATATATATATATATATATATATATATATATATAAGTATGAAATAGGATAAAAAAATACATAACTCAGTTTCCTTCTTTATAGGACTCTTTATGATTGACCAATCAGATCGCTTCATTTATGGTGTCGGCTACATACTCACTCCTCTCCCTTTATAAGCAACTACAGTGTTGTCGCTGTACACTCTTCCCATTTCGCTCGGACGACTCAAGTGGCAAGACGTGCTAACTTCCCATCCTTATCAGTTACTACTGATTCGTCGCTATACATTCTTCAAATTTCTTTTGAACGAGTATTTTCTCACTTTATTCTTTCAATTTTTTTATCCCAAACAAATCTTTTTTATATTTTTTAGAATTGTCTCATATTAAAATGGAGTTTGAAATTCCCGATGGATATCCGATCACTGAAGAAACCCAGATTTCGTACACGTGTACAGTTACAAACACAACAGGTAAGTTTCTCATCTTTCACCATGTTGTATTTTATTATTTTTATTTATGTGTTGTATTTTTGTTTTCGTTTTATGCTGATAACAATTTGACAACCGGTTTGCTTATATTCTTGCTCTTTCTGAAAATTTATTGTTTCATTTTGAGCCATGAATTTGAAAGATTTATTTTCATTCATTATTATTCTAACATCGACCGTAAGTTATTTTTTAAGATACATCCGATAAAAATCGAATATTCCTATATTTGTTTTTTGTTAAACTCGAACAACTTCTGTCCGTTGATAGATAAAACGAAAAATTGAATTGAATAGATATATTTTTTCTCCGCGGTTACAAAAATGTTAATTCTATATTAATTCAGGAATTCCAATATTGTTCATATACACGTGGACGTGGATTCACCCAAATGTTTTTTATCCAAGGATCCCACGTGAATCTTTGTGTTTTGTGAGTCTGATGAAAATCCTTATTATACAGTAATTTCTTAAACAGAAGGTTTAATTTTTTCCATCTTTTTTCACTAAGTTACCGATTTTTTTTCAATCTCCTAATTGTCTAAATAACGATCTTTTTTTTTCTTTTTACAGATGAACGAAAGAAAACAGACCCAGTGAGAGATGAAAATTTCACATCAAATGGCGGCCCATTTCTTGTCGGTTACGGACAGATCAGCACCCAGGATCTTTTGATGACGTCCGGGGTTCAAGAGATGATTGACCAGTGGCTCCTTCCTCTAGACCCCATCAACCCTTTATCCACCGAGGAAACAAGCACGCCCAAGAAGGACCAAGAAGAAGTTGATCATCAAAATAAGAAAAGAAAGAGAAAGGATGAAGCCTACCTCCAAAAAGCGGCGAAACGACGACGGAGGAGACGTAAGAGGAAAGCTGAACGCAAAAACATCCACGACTGGACCGTTTATAAACTGAAGAAAATCAAAGATCGGAACAGTAAGCTGTGGAAGTATTTATTAGTAAGCAACATCTTACTTCGATTGTACAATGTAGAGATGTAAAAATGTTTGATTTCAATTTTTATGACTTTCTCATCATTTTTCTTTTCTTTGATATGTAAATATTTTTTATTTTTGTTTACCCTTAATTTCTTTCTTTCTTTTTTTCGAAAATGTTTTTTAAATGAATTAATTTATTTCAGTTTTTAATAATTTTTACAATAAATTTAATTTTTCAATTTCTTTATTTTGATAATATGTATATATTTATTTCTTCTTAATCTTAATTTCTTTTTTCATGAATTCCAACCAATTCTTTTTCCAAAATGTTTTGTAAATCATTTTATTTCACTTTTAATTTTCACATCTTTTTTCTTTTATAGAATGTAAATATTTTTTTGTCTTAATTTCTGAAATGTTTTGTAAATCATTTTATTTCACTTTTAATAATTTTCACATTTTTCTTTTCTATGATAAAATGTAAATTTTTAATAATTTTCACATTTTTCTAATTATAATATACAAATAACATAGAAAATTTGTTTTCTGAATTTTATTTCCCTTTTAATAATTTTTATATCATTTTTTTTACTTAATGTTGTTAATTTTTTTTTTCTTTGTAAATGAATCAATTTATTTCTTTTTTTTCCTCATACATTCCCTCCCATTTCTTCTAAATATTTTTGTAAATAATTACTTTTATTTCACTTTTAATAATTTTCACATTTTTCTTTTCTTTGATAAAATGTAAATTTGTAATAATTTTCACATTTTTCTTTTCTTTGATAAAATGTAAATTTTTAATAATTTTCACATTTTTCTTTTCTTTGATAAAATGTAAATAATTTTTATTTCAATTTCTTTTTTCAAACATTCCTTTCTACTTTTTTTTTCTAAAATGTTTTGTAAATAAATCATTTTATTTCACTTTTAATAATTTTCACATTTTTCTTTTCTTTGATAAAATGTAAATTTTAATAATTTTCACATTTTTCTTTTCTTTGATAAAATGTAAATTTTTAATAATTTTCACATTTTTCTTTTCTTTGATAAAATGTAAATTTTTAATAATTTTCACATTTTTCTTTTCTTTGATAAAATGTAAATTTTTAATAATTTTCACATTTTTCTTTCTTTGATAAAATGTAAATTTTAATAATTTTCACATTTTTCTTTTCATTGATAAAATGTAAATTTTTAATTTTCACATTTTTCTTTTCTTTGATAAAATGTAAATTTTTAATTTTCACATTTTCTTTTCTTTGATAAAATGTAAATTTTTAATTTTCACATTTTTCTTTTCTTTGAAAATGTAAATAATTTTCACATTTTTCTTTTCTTGATAAAATGTAAATTTTTAATTTTCACATTTTTCTTTTCTTTGATAAAATGTAAATTTTTAATAATTTTCACATTTTTCTTTTCTTTGATAAAATGTAAATTTAATTTTTCACATTTTTCTTTTCTTGATAAAATGTAAATTTTTAATAATTTTCACATTTTTTCTTTTCTTTGATAAAATGTAAATTTTTAATAATTTTCACATTTTTCTTTCTTTGATAAAATGTAAATTTTTAATAATTTTAATTTTTTTTTCTTTTCTTTGATAAAATGTAAATTTTTAATTTCACATTTTTCTTTTCTTTGATAAAATGTAAATTTTAATTTTCACATTTCTTTTCTTTGATAAAATGTAAATTTTTAATTTTCACATTTTTCTTTTCTTTGATAAATGTAAATTTTTAATTTTCACATTTTCTTTGATAAAATGTAAATTTTTTAATTTTCACATTTTTCTTTTCTTTGATAAAATGTAAATTTTAATAATTTTCACATTTTTTTTCTTTGATAAAATGTAAATTTTTAATAATTTTCACATTTTTCTTTTCTTTGATAAAATGTAAATTTTTAATAATTTTCACATTTTTCTTTTTTCTCAGGAATATTCTACAGCGTTTACATGATACACAGTAACCGCTTTTTTTTTTTTTTTAAAATATTTATGTAAATAAGTTTTAGTATAGATGACAATTTAAAAGAAATTGTTATTCTTTTAAAGTTACTTTTGTATATCTTCATTCTTAATATGATGCATGCATTAAATATATTGTACACTTTTACTCGCCAAAGAGCGATGTTTAGAAATTAAATTTAAATCACTTATTAATTATTATTATTGAATAATATTAAATTACTTATTAAATTACATATTATTAATAAATAATAAATTAATATTATTGAATAATAATTATCAATTTATTATTTATTAATAATATGTAATTTAAAATTATTATTAATAAATAATAAATTAATAATTATTATTCAATAATTATTTAATAATAATAAATCACTTATATTAATCTGTTAGTGATTTATTAATAATATTTGATTACCAGTAATTTTAACTCTAAATATTTTTTCTATATTATTGAAACCAAATAATTTTAAATTTACTTTTCAATGTATAAAATCGAATTTAACATTTTTAAATGAATTGAAATCCTCACAGATTTATTTCATTAATTTTTTTTAAACTAATAATTTCATTTTGAAAATTAATTTCAATATTTTTATTTATTAGTTTAATGCTTGCATTATGTGTATTTAAACATTTGAGGATCTATCATAGTCATAGAGTGATGGTTAATGAGCAAGTTTCTTTTTTAAATATTCTCAATACACGTTTCTAAAGAAACCTAATATTTTTAATGTGGGTGTATAAACATATGTATATAATCTCTGCCAGTATCAAACTGATAAAAATGGTTTGTAACCACCTATGATAGGGAGTTTAGTCTGTTTATCATTAGTCCAACCCCGTTATTTGAATCCCACACCTAATCTACAAATACTTACATACCTATCTTTTCTTACATTGATATCTATTTAAAATCACTTTCTTTGAAATCTGAATAAAAGCCTTATTTAATGTAATCAATTTCAGCAGTATATGTCTATTATATATATATATATATATATATATATATATATATGTGTAAATAATTCTTTTTATTTGAAATTTATTTTATTTTAAATTTATTTTAATTTTTGATCATTTTCCCATTTTCCTTTTCTTTGATAAAATGTAAATATTTTTTTCTTAATCTTTTCATTCATTTCTAAAAATGTAAATAAATCATTTTATTTCTAAAAATGTAAATAAATCATTTTATTTCTGAAATGTAAATAAATCATTTATTTCAAATTTGATAAATTTCACATTTTTCTTTTCTTTGATAAAATGTAAATATTTTTTTATATTCTTTGTAATCTTTTCATATATTTCTAAAATGTAAATAATTCTTTTTATTTCAAATTTGATAATTTTTACATTTTTCTTTTCTTTGATAAAATGTAAATATTTTTCATTTTAATTTCTTTTTTCACAGATCATTTTTTCTAAAATGTTTGCTAAAAAAATGATTTTATTTTAATAAATTTCTTTATTTTGATATGTATATATATTTCAATTTCAATTCCTTTCTTCATAAAATTCAATCCTATATTTTTTTAAGTCTTTTCAAAATAATTTTAATTCATTTTTAATAATTCTAACATTTTTCTTTTTCTTTTTTTTTTATTATGTGTAAGTATTTTTTTTAATTTCTTTTTAATTTCAATTTCTTCATACATTTCATTGTATGTGTTTGTAAAATATTCTCAAAACAAATCCTTTTAATTTGATTTATTAAATTTCACTTTTTTTTCTTTGATAATTTGTACATGTTTTTATTTCTTTTTAATCTTAATTTCTTTTTTCATACATTGTCCTAATTTTTTCTAAAGTATTTTGTAAAAAAAAGATTGTATTTCAATTTTAATAATTTTCACATCATTTTTCTTTTCTTTTCAATGAAACTACCACGGCCCAACATGTTGACAAAGACCAAGAAAAATTTCAACACCGTCATGAAGATCAATCTGGTTAAACGACAAAGCAGCCGCAAGAAGAGGAAAGCCAAAAGGAAAAATGGACTGTTCAGAAATTTAAGATAAAGGACCAGGACTCTAACCTTTGTAAATATTTGCTCATTTTTATTTCTTTTTAATCTTCATTTCTTCATACATTCATTCCAATTTTTTCCTAAATTTTTTTGTAAATGAATCATTTTATTTCAATCTTAATAATGTTCATATCATATTGCCCTCCTATTTATATGTGACTTTATAATAATTCCCAATTAATATAGTTAATAATTTCCTAAACGATATGTGTCATTTTTGTAAATAATTACTTTTATTTCACTTTTAATAATTTTTACATCATTTTTCTTTATTTTGATAATATATACACATTTTTATTTCTTTTTAATCTTAATTTCTTTTTTCATCTTATTTATATTATGGTTTTACAATAATCTTAAATATGTATGAATTTTATTCTGAGAAATTTCCAATTAATATACTGTAATTTAAAAAAAAAATACATGACATTTTTCCATCTTTTTTTCACTAAGTTACCAATTTTGTTTTAATTGCCTAATTTTCTAAATAATGGATTTCTTTCTTTTTTCAGATGAACAAAATAAAACCTCAGCCAGAGGAAAAAGAAAAAGAAAAGATCAAGTCAACCATCACAATCCGGTGAAACAACAGCGCAGCCGTAAGAGGAGAGCCAAAAAGAATTTCCATGATTGGACTCTCCAGAAATTGAAGATGATAAAGGATTGGGACTCTAACCTTCTACTCAATCCGGTGAAATGATGAAGCTGCTAAAAGAGAGGAAAGCCGAAAGAAATATAT